>JAGKTI010000853.1:22940-41383 GCA_018397915.1 Birgus latro
TCCCCTTGCTCAAGGGGGACAGTAACCACCCACTTTGTCAGTGAAACTTTTTGCAACCTGAGCGAGGCGTGAACTCCTGTCGAGATGGCAAGCGAGAACGTTTACCACTGAGCCAGTGAGTGTGTGTGTGTGTGTTTGGATTTCATTACTGCAAGCTTCCTACGCTCCTCATGGGGCAATGTAGGATTGGATGATGAATTATTTATTATAGTGCCACACCACAAAGTGCTTTTAACTTTATTCCAAATATGATTCATCCTGACATTAAGATTACCATTAAAAAAAAAAAAAAATGATTACATTCTTTGGCGTAAGTTTCTACAAGTCAAGCTGTACCTGATTTACAGTGTTTTATCTTCTATGATAATACAGGCAGTTTGAGTAAAGATAAAGTAATAATAAAACCCATCTTCATTTACATCTTACTGAGACAGATATCTACAAACTAAATAATCATTTCTGATATACCTGTATTCACCCTGTCCTGAGTTTGCAGTAGTTCTACTGAATCACCGACCAGCTACTGCAACTGCAACCCTACTGCCAAATTCATGTTTTCATAAACTGTCCTGAATATGGAACGTTAGTCTTAAATGCATACTTTTAACCAATTTTCCTCTCCTCCAAAAATTCTCAAAATAATGCACTTAAATTAGCAGTGCCAACTATCTCTACTTCATGATATACTGATATTTACAAGAGAGTATTTCATTTCACCAACACAAACTATTTTTAACCAATTTATAGTTGAACATGGGATATTTTTGTTTAAAGATATCTGCCTATTGATCATCCTCAGAGTGTTACCTGGCTGCAACAACCCTAGAGAGTACTTGCAAACTGTATATATTACTTGAAAAATAATTCATAATTACATAACAGGTTTTAATTTCTCAGTGACTGCAGTGTGTTTTATACTCTAAAATTAGTTCACTGCCCTCTGAAATCTCAACAACTTTCTGACAAAAGAAAATATACCTGTAATCAGCAAGCATTCTGGCTACTGCACAATCCCTTATCAGTAAAGGATGACCATAAGGAGAGGACCTCTGTGCATTTCAGACCCTAACCAGTAATTACTACCTCCTCCTTTGTCCTCTTCTGCTTCTTTATCTACAGTACCTCATTATGATACAAGGACACCCATACCCTAATATCCAGCAGTGCTGTGTAAGAGTGTTCGGTCGGCAAGTATGTTGGACATCGAAGAAATTTTCCCCATAAGATACTGAAGAAGGGCCAGAGATGCATTCCAGACCCAAACCCAAACTCTCATATACCTTACTCAATCAAGAGAGACTGACACAGAAACACCACAGGTAATGTTATTATCCTCATAAACAATACTACTGCTAAAAAATGACATCAAATATCAGGTGCAGGAAGGTAGGGTGGTAGGATGTCTGGTGTTCAATATCACTGCAGGGCAACTGTCTGACAATGACAACTAGGCAGGCAACTGGCAGCCTGCCAAGCAAGGGTGGGGAAGGGTGGGGGGACAGGGAAGGAGACAAGATAGCCAAACTGCTCTACTACCCCCCACTGGTCTCATTCACTCTCCACTCTCATGCACTCACAACTCTCACTCACTCATTCACCATTCTCACTCATCACACACACACACACACTAGGAACGTGGTGATAAAAGATATAAAAGTGGAAGTGCAGGAAGTGTACAAATTACTGGAAACTCAAGATGTAAGGAAAGCCCCAGGACCAGATGGAATTTCAAATTGGGTACTGAAGGAATGCAGAGACCAACTGGCAGATAAGATTCACAGTTTAATTGTGTGTTTGCTGGAAGAAGGGAAAGTGCCTCGGGAATGGAGGAGAGCAAATGTAGTACCAATTTACAAGGGAGGAAACAAGGAAGAACCCCTGAACTATAGACCAGTGTCCCTAACCAGCATGGCTGCAAAATTGTGCGAGAAGGTTCTTAAAGATAGGTGGATAACATATCTGGAAGAGATGAATATTTTGACTGAAAGTCAATTTGGATTTAGAAGTGGAAGGTCATGTGTTTCCAACTTGTTGAGCTTTTACTCAAGAGCGATTGATGTGCTGCAGGAGAGAGACGGTTGGGTGGATTGTGTATATTTAGATTTGGAGAAGGCCTTTGACAAGGTACCGCATAAGAAACTAATGTGGAAATTAGAGCATACAGGAGGACTGAAGGGTAACCTCCTGGAATGGATGAAAGACTTTTTGAGAGACAGACAAATGAGGACAGTAATAAAGGACAGGATGTCTGGATGGAGAGAAGTAACAAGTGGTGTCCCACAGGGCTCGGTGTTGGTGCCAGTAATGTTCCTGATTTACATAAATGATATGGTAGATGGAGTGAACAGTTATGCAAGTCTGTTTGCTGATGATGCAAAGATCTTGAGGAAGGTAGAAGTTGAAGGGGACTGTAAAATGCTGCAGGATGATCTGGATAGGATACATGACTGGAGCCGGATGTGGGAAATGAAATTCAACGCAAAAAAATGTAAAATATTGGAAATGGGTAAAAGCACCAAGAGACCATCACTGAATTATATGATGGGTAATGAACCAATCACAAAAGCGAGAGAAGAGAAAGATTTAGGAGTGCTGGTCCAGGATAGTTTGTCACCTGAAAAACACATCAACAAGATAGTTAGAGAGACATATAAACTCTTGACCAACATAAGAGTGGCATTTCATTACATGAATGAAGAGATGATGAAAAAACTGATAGGGGCCATGATCCGCCCCAGGTTAGAATATGCAGCAGTAGTGTGGTCCCCACACAAAAAGAAAGATATAAACAAGATTGAGAGAATACAAAGAACAGCAACCAAGATGGTCCCCAGTTTGGCAGATCTGTCATATAGTGAGAGGCTAGAAAGGCTGGATTTGCCATCCTTAGAGGAAAGGAGAGAGAGAGGGGTGACATGATTGCAGTGTTCAGGACCATGATGGGAGTAGATAAAATTGATAGATAAGATCTTTTTTTATGGGATAAGAGAGCAACAAGAGGACATGGACTGAAACTGAAGAAGCCACGCTGCTTGAAGGACATCAAGAAATATAGTTTTCTGTATAGAGGCATAGACCTGTGGAATAGACTGGACAAAGAGATCGTCCAGTCTAAAAACTTAAACAAGTTTAAAGCAAAATTTGACTTATTGAGAAACAGAGACGGGACCCCACGAGCGTAGCTCATTTCCTGTATATCACAATTAGGTAAATACAATTAGGTAAATACACACACACACACACACACACACACACACACACACACACACTCACTCTCTCACACACACACACACACACAGGAGACAAGCAGGGATGGGGGAGGGTGGAGGGGACAGGAAGGGAGACCTGCCTGGGAGTGCTGAGTGTGGTGGGGGATGGAGAAGGGACAGGGGAGGGGGGAGAAGAGAGGAGATGGTGGGAGGACCGGGAGTGCCTCGTTTCAAACCCATGGAAAGGCAGGGTGTCGGAATAGCGAGTTGACGGACATTCAAATTATTCAGAAAGTGGGAATGTTCCCCTATTTCTTGTGTTCAGTCTAGTGTAGCTCCTGTTATCGATGCACCGGATGACAGGGTATGGGTGCATATACAGACTCTGCGAAAGAAACTGGCTGCCATGGCTCAAAATACAATGGCCAGGAGTGGCCTGTTTCAAATGCGATGCATGCCATAATATTAGCTCAATTTCTGTTTGATGACATCTGGCATCTCTTTAGGCTTCCTTAATGCTGCTTTCAGCCTAACTCAGTCACCCACTAGCTGAGCTACAGAGTAGTATTGCAGATTTCACTCTTAGCCAGAACCCCTGGATACTGCTTCACCCCGTATTTGATAGTGTGCACACTCTAGTGATAACAAATGGGTGTTACCAATCTAACTACTGAGGAAAAGGCTTGTATTCTTGCCCAGAAGTAGAATATCCCTACTAATAAAACACCACAACAAACTGGATAGTCAGAACAGTCAGTGAGGAGAGCAACCGCCAGTGCCCATGGCCTTCCACTAAATGTTTCCCTGCCAAGAAAACCTTGTTCAGGATAACAACTCAAGACAATGAAGGCTACAGATAATCTCCTAAGGCATGAGATGATTCAGTCTCTCATATTATGGCTAAACAGTTCAAAGTTAATCATTCCAAGCTCCAACAACATGTCTCTATCTGCACCACCCGACACCTGCAACAGGACCTGAACCTGTCATCATGCTTGCCAGCCAAGAAACCATTTCTGACCATACAAATTCACCAGAAATGGATTGACTCTGCTAGAAAAAATAAATACTGGACCTCAGAGCCTCTGTGGTACAGTGGTAAAGTGTGAGTTTTCATACACTGTAGAATGTGGGTTCGTGCCCCACCAGGGTGATAAACTTTGGGAGCGTTCTTCTGATCAAGTACTGCTTTGGTGGACATAAGGGTGCTGTGGCTGAACCAGTGTCGCATACTATAAAATATGCTTGCACCCAATCGGCTTGCACAGGCCGATTACACTTGGTTCACAGACAACACACACATCCAAAGCCACTCCAACACAACAATCACACTTACAAGCACTTCTCACCATACATAAAATCTCTGCAGAGTACCACATGTTGGTGGAGTGGAGCCTGATACACAAAAAAGAAAAAGAAAGAAAGATGACTGGAGGAAGGTGATGTTCTCTGATGACAGCACCTTTGTGTGTTTTTGTCCTTATACAGTATTTGGTATGTACAGAGGCCTCACAGTGTCAGTTGCTACAACCCCCACTACACACAAAAGACGGTCAAACAGTGACAGCGTGATGATGTGGGGTTGTTCTGGCAGGGAATTGGGCAGGGGAGGCCTCTAATCCTTTCCAAAAACACAATGATGAATGCTGACCGATCTATGCAGGTGCTGAACAACCATCTCCTGCAATTTTCTGACATTCATGGTTGCACATATTTTATGCAAGTCTCTGCCCCATGACACATGCAAAAAGGGTTATGAAATTCCTCTCAGATCATTCCACTGAAGTGCTGGATTGGCCAGGTAACTCTCTGGATTTGAATCCCATCACAAATGCATGGAATTTTATGAAGGACAAGCTTATAACATGCAACACCTTGTCAGTGTTTCACCTTATGAATGAGATTTGCTACATGTGGGTCAAGGAGATGAATGCAGAATACTTCCAAAATTTGGCAAAGAGCATGCCCACATGCCTCCAGTTTGTAGCTGAGGCCAATGGCAACATGACTAAGTTATAGGATGCAGTTAAACAACAAAGTTTTGTCCGTATCATTAACACAGTCCCTGGAGCAGATATGCTGCATAAGTTTATCTGTATCATTATTATTTTCCCTTAAGCGTGAATTTTTTTTCTTTACTTTTGCCCTGTGCAGTCAGTTTCTTCTGTGGAGTCTTCACAACCCCCATCCCCTTTCTGTCTGTCTTCCATGGCTGAACCATATCAAGCTATACTGTATTTCTTTATATTTCTGCACTACACTCCTTATGAACCCACCAGATCAGGGTTTCCTACAGCCCTGAGACACCTAAGTCCTCAAAATTCCAGTCTGCTTTAATATATGATACCATGTGCAATCACCCTGCCTCCTGACCACTGCTCAACTGATTTCCTTCTATTCAATTATACCTGCTGAATCCTGACACTGCTACTCTACCATTCTCTTTTTGGTGAATCCTGTATGGTACTTAAAAGTCTGATGCCCCCTCATCCCATTTTTTTATCCAATGATACTCCCATACAAGTAGATAATTTTCTTATTTGATATTGCCAGATAGTCATGTAATTCCCTTATCTTATCATTATAATCTAGATGCAGCAACTCCTAAAGAACATGTTTACCTCATCTTCATCTTCATCTAGGAGTAGCAAACCCATCTACGTCCTTAAGTAACAATGATTTGTTCTAGTTACTGGTATATGAGCTCAATACATAATATTCTGGCCATTTTGGTAATTCAGCTAACTGTTGAATAAAGCTACATAAATGAGGAAAACATAATATTTGCAAAAAATATTGCAATATATATCCTGTAACACAGTTAATTCAGTGCCAACTGCTAAAATATAATAACACTAACTAAATAAATAAATGAGTAAATCAGAATAAAGGTTTACGCAAACATATAACCTTGTGAGAATGAAGGACATGGGACATAGATTAGCATTATACTTGCCTAACTCATGAAACTATACGCTTCCTTCCATTTCTGATGACAGCCAAGAACCCTTGCTTAAATGCAATGCTTGCAACACCAGACTCCCCTCCTGCCCCTACCTAAGCCCTAACAATGCATGGACCTTTGTTTTCTGAAGTCTGCTTAATCCCCTGTCATACAAGCCTCAGTAAGTCATTATGAACATGAAGGTTTTTAACCACCTGTAATGATGATTTTTGCAGAACTGGGGACTTAGTTTGACACTAAAAAATGGACTATTTTCAAATAATAATCAAAATGTATTTTCTTTCATTATGGTATATCCATTACTTACAATGTAAGTAAATAATACATAAAGTAGAATGATATCTCAAAGCTTGATAGAAGGTTCTGATACAAAATATTTGCAGCTTTATTAACAGGAAAACTGTATTGGGGGAACTTTCAGAGTGCTGAGTCATCCCAAACCCAGTCCTACACCAGTCCTGTGCTGGTTAGTATGCTTGTAATATCGATTATTTTTACTCCCATGCTGAACTATGAGATATAGTAATGGCACACAACTGAAATTACCACAATATTACCTTGAAAAATCATAACCAATAGGAATGATCTTAATTTTTATAATTTTGTGACTTGTGATTGTAGAGTTGCTACTCAAATGTCAGCCTTTCAAACTTCGCCCCTGCACAAATTCTATTTGGTTTATCAGACATTGGTGAAGATCACTAAAATAAATTTAGGCCTGCTAATTAATCATTATTAACATCTGTCACTGTACTGACAATCACTGTATTAAGTGAAATTTAATATTTTGTAAATTTAGGCCTTTAACATATCATCCAGAGACTTGTGCATTAGCACAAAAGGGACAGTCCTGAATGTAAGAAGAGGCCTCTACCAACTTGCACATACCAAAGCATAATACTCATTCAATATGAAAGTCATGCTTGCTCTGAATGTGTTTAGTTAATATTGTATTAAGAACATACACCAAACTGAAGGGGTTAAATACAGTAACTCCAACTCAGAGGCTGTTGAATTAATTCAAGAACTGCTTATTAGCTTTATTATCCATGTTCTATCTAGCAGATCAACAAAGTCACCATACTTCCTTGTGTGTGTGTGTGTGTGTGTGTGTGTTATAGCTGTTTATATTTAATAAATGTTATGATTTTTTAAAAGTCAGGTATAATTATTCCCCTGTACAAAGGGAAAGGGGAAAATGAAGTGTGTGGTAATCATAGGGGCATTTGTCTTCTAAGGGTAATAAGAAAAGTGTATGGGAGGATACCTATTGACTGAGTTAGGAAAATAACAAAGGAATTAGTTGAAGAACAGGGAAATTTTAGGAAGGAAAGAGGTCATGTAGATCACATATTCATTCTTAGGTCTTTAGTGGAAAAGTTTCTAGAGAAAGGAAAGAAGTTTTATGTGGCCTTCTTGGATTTGGAGAAAGCATATGACAGGGTGGATAGACAAGAATTGTGGAAAGTATTAAGAATATATAGAGTAAATGGGAAGCTGTCAAATGCCATGAAGAGCACATATGAGGGTGCTAAGGGTGCAGTATGTGTGGTCAGTGAACTGAGTAAATTATTCTATTTGAAGGCTGAATTGAAACAGGGATGTCATGTTTCCATGGTTGTTCAATCTGTATATGGGTGGGGTTATAAAAGAGATACAAGGTAGGGCAGTGGATGCAGGAGTGGCCCAAATGAGAGAAGGCAGTGTTTGGAAAATCCCTGTACTGTTTGCACATGATCCTGGGTTGTCAAGTGAAGATGAAGGGGAGCCTGCAAGGTCTGGTGAATGAGTTTGGTAGAGTGTATAAGAAATGGAATCTAAAACTGAATGTAGGGAAGAGTAAAGTTATGGTCTTTGAGAGAAATGAAGTCAGTGAATGTACAGTGAGACTGGATGAGTAGGAAATGGAAAATGTGAGTGCATTTAAGTACTTGGGTAGTGTGATGAGCAAGGATCGAAGGTTAGAGGATGAAGTGCTTGAAACAGTACAACAAGGAGGAAAGGTTGCTGGTTCACTGAAAGCAGTGACAAGAAACAGGGAGGTTAGCAAAGAAGTGAAAAAGTTCCTACATGACAGTAGTGTGATACCAACTCTGATGTACAGAAGTGAAGCTTGGACTTGTTGGAGGGACACAAGTCAAAAGTGAGGGCAGTGGAAATGAGGTATTTGATAGAAGCATGTGGAGTCACATGGATAGACAGACTGACAAATGAGGAAGTGAAGCAGCATTGTGCTGTGGATATGGATGTGATAGGAAGCATTAGGAGAAACACACTGAGGTGGTTTGGTCATGTGAAGAGGATGGAGAGCAAGAGACAGACAAGAAGAGTGAATGCGAGTGATGTGGAGGGGGGAAGAGGGAGGGGGAGGCCAAGGATGAGGTGGAGGGATGAAGTGAAGAGGCATATGAGAGAGGGGGGTGTGAGCTTGGAGAAGCAGTGAAATGGCTGGGGACAGGGAGACATGGGAGTGATTTGTTTCTGCCCATCCCTTATGGGATTAAGGCATCTGGCAATAGACAGACAGAGCTTTCTTCTACCAGCCTGCATAATATCATGATCTTTAGTTTTATTTTTGCTCTAACCACATGACTTTCAACTATTTAGAACACCTTCATATTGAAGAGGGTTAATGAAGGCTGTCATCTATTCAGAACACCCTCATATTGAAGAGGGTTAATGAAGGCTGTATCATCATCCAGTTCAGTCTCCCCAGAAGTGAACAAAATTGTCAAGATAATGAATAAAATCAGATTTACAGCATCAGAATGAATGAAGTTGTTTAACCAAGCATAGTAAGCTACTCATGTACTAGGCTAACTGCAATTGCCCCCCCCCCCCCCCCAGCACTATATAAATCAAGGCATGTCCTAAGAATCAAACAAATATTGGAACTCAAATCCGTGATCATTGGCCAGTGGTTTTCTATTTAATGAATCATATGCACATCTGCCTGCACCAAGTGTGTGTGATAAGTGAAAAATGTATTATCCTAACTTTGGAAAGGTCCCCCACAACTGTGGACACAAATGTCATGATGCAGTATTTAGTAAGTATTAAATTTCAGAAAACTAAGGCAATGACAGGCTACAGTAAGGCACTACTCTTCTCAGAAATATGGTACTAATGTAGATATGGAAGCCAACTTCACTTAACTCATTAATAAAATAACGAATTGATTGTGTGTAAGGTACTGCCGGATAGAAGACCAATTTATGCATTAACAGCCTGTCAAAAATATTTTCATGTGTGTGACATTTTTAATTAATAAACATTTTTAGTGACAAGTGGTCTCTGCTCTTGGCAAATCTCCTAAGTTTACCCAGGCATACAGAATAGCCACAATAGTTACATTACAATTTTGGGCCCACGACTGCGTTAGACTTGCCAACTAGGTAGCAGATGACACTCTGAAAGTCTCCCCATTGGTACATTAGCAAGGAAATGGCTAACCAAATTAAGCATTTACTTGTGTATTAGTTGTACAAATACAGTACAGTACATGCTATTACCATTATATAGGTATAAATCAAGGAAGAAGTGGATGTTAGAAAATAATATCTGTCAATCACAGTAAAAGGTAATTCACCATACTTCCCATTCTGTTAAACAGAACATGCTGTCTGACTTAAGGTTTTACAGAGGAAAATTTTCATGAAATATATAAAACATCTCTCTTCAGCTGCTGAATCTGGCCATTTAAGTACGATAAACAGTATACAGTACTGTATTTAAGTGAAATAAATACGGAAGAACAAAGTAGGTAATATCTTACTGCATTATTTAGTGAGTAAAAGTATAAAAAGAATAAATTTAAAAATATACATAATAAAGCAGGTACTGAAAACGTGATGAACAGAAATAAATGCTGCAGCAAAATGTGCATGATTTCGGGTGTAGATGTTACACAACTCATGAGAAAAGGCTTCAAATTTCAAAGGTTTGAACGGTGGGAAAATAAATGTGAAGGCAATTAAACCATGCCCTTGACTCACATACATATCTACTTAACCATTTCCAACTTATTCAGGATGCTACCCACATCCCTATGGAGAATAGGAATGGGATGATGATTCATGTAAGGTGAATTTCCCCATAAACAAAACTTCCTTTGGAAGATTTGTGGAATGTACAAAGCAGTTTGCCACATTTCAGTAAACAAATATGCTGAAAATATACCAGTAATCATAACATCAACAGACAAAAACTAAAGGATGCATCTGTTAACCTAGAGCCATAAGGCTGTGCAAAACAAGACAGTGAAAAAGTAAATCTTAAAACTCTTACCTTCTCCATTCATATTTTCCGATGAGTCCCGCCGATGGCCATTCGGTCTGTCCGGTGGATAATTCTGGTATGTATTCTCAGGCGCTGTTACCTCTGAAGTGAAGACAGTTAAGGTATTATGAGATTCGTCATGTATCATATAATTTATAAGGCTCCAACATGCTTCCATGCATCAGCCTTGGTCACCTAATGGCAGCTCTCCATACTGTTTGATCTCTGGCAGCCTCCCTGTTCAGTGTCGTACCCCTGAGGTCATACTCAATGACCTCGTCCCAGGTCTTTCTTGGTCTGCCTCTCGCAACCTTACCCTCAACGTTCACACTTCTTATTTTTTGCACCCAACTGCCATTCTCCAGCCCCTCGACATGCCCTAACAATCTCAGTCTACCCCTCCTCACCACAATACCGTTACACTCCAATCCCATCCTGTCTCTCAATTCTTTAGTTGTAAACCTAGCTCCACCAGGCTTCGCATTCAAGGATGCACTACACATCCATCTAATCACTGCATTTCTGTATGTTTGAGTCTGAACATCCACTTCTTTTAGTGCACAGGCCTCACTACCATAAAGCATTATACTCATGTCTCATATAAAAAATCCTTAAATATGGAGGGACAACCCTCCCAATGTCAGGAGAGGCAACAGCTCCCTGAACTTCCTCCAACCATTCCTTACCCTAACCACAGGGCTAGCTCCAGCCCTACCTCCACCACATAACATGTCCCCCAAATGAAAAAAAACTCTTTCACACACTAAAGAGACTCACCAGCAAGATCAGTTCTCTCACACCTGTCAATCTCTATATGCTCTCCCCGACACAATGCACACATGAAATCTGCATTATCTTGCTGTATAACTCTGATACTACTACATCGCTTATGCACCCACTTCTCACAAATACTGCACAAGATGGAGTTACTTGCCACACCCTTGTGGCAAACTGCACATGGCCGTTCTCCCTGCTTTGATGAGTACTGCCACCTGCCCTAGATTTCATTACTTTTGTTAGGTATTCAGGTATCTGAATTCAGATTAGTACAAAGTAATCTTTTTACAAACCATGCTGGAAAAGCCTGTTTTCACAGTCACCTGTACAGTACATGAAAAACTTAGAAAACCTGTGCAAGTAACACAAAGATAAAGTACTGTAAAACCTAGAGATAATGAATCACAATTCACCAAACCACCTACCACCCAGTGACACCTCTGACACTGACTCCAAAGGGAAGGAAGGGGAAGTGTGAAGAAAAAAAGCAAAAACTGCAGCATGTGCAACGACCATGTGTGCTAAGTGCAAGTGCATGGCTGGCCTTTGTAGAGGAAAGAGCTTCCGTGCCTACCACACCTCTGAATGCTTCAGTCAGAAAACATTGTAAATCCATCCATCATCCAATCCTGCGTTGCCCCATGAGAAGCGTAGGACCCCGGGGCTAGGCAAGTTGGTCCTGACATTTAAGATGACAGTGACTAGCCTCACTCATCCTTGAGTGGTATAACATGAGCAATAAACCCCAACCACCCCATGGATATAAACCTTCACCGGCTCAATCCGACTGGAATGCCATAGTTACCTACTAAACCACCAGGCACCATAATTTGGTTATATGGTTACCACCCATATACACCTGGTGTACAGGAAACCATTTGGCTCATCACTCAGTGTAGAGTCACCCTTTGGCAGAAGGGTGAGGAAAGAATGTGGTAAAGAAAGACAAACATGTAAATATCCTGGTTTACTGTGTACAAAAATATAAAATTAGTGTAATAGTAAATGAGACAATGGTGAGTACTGTATGTATGTATGAGTTGTATACTGATGATTTGGTGTTGATGGCAGAGACTGAAAGGGAGGTGAAGGAAAGATTTAGAAAGTGGGGAGATGGTATGGGGCACAAGGGCTTAAATGTAAATGCTGGTAAAACAAAAGTGATGTCATCTAGGGCTGGTGGAAGTACTGTCAAAGAAGAGGGAGAGTGGCCACGTGCAATTTGCAACAAGGGTGTGGGAAGTAATTTCATCTTGTGTAGTGTTTGTGACAGGTGGCTACATAAGAGATGTGGTGGTATTAAAGGTAGACTGCAAGATAATGCTGACTTCATGTGTGTGGTGTGTTGGGGAGAGCATGTGGAAATTGTCAGGTTTGAAAAGACTGACCTTGGTGGCAAGTCTCTTGAGTGTGTGGAAGAGTTTTGTTATTTGGGAGACATGTTATGTACTGGAGGTGGGGCTGGAGCTAGCCCTGTGGCTAGAGTGAGGAGTGGTTGGAAGACATTCAGGGAGCTGTTGCCTCTCCTGACACTGAGAGGGCTCTTCCTCTGTGCTAAAGGATCTTTGTATGCAGCATGTGTTAGGAGTATAATGCTGTATAGTACTGTGACCCGGGCAGTCAAGGAAGAGGATATCTGAAGGCTTAAATATACAGAAATGACAATGATTAGGTGGATGTGCAGTGCATCCCTGAATGTGAGGCCTGGAGGGGCTAGGTTTATGATGGAAGAGTTGAGAGGTAGGATGGGACTGGAGTGTACTGGTGTTGTGATAAGGAGAGGTAGACTGAGATGATTTGGGGATGTGGAGAGGAGGAGAGGATGGGGGATGATAACTGGGAGCAGAAAATGAGCAGTGTTAACATTAGGGGTAGGGCTGCGAGAGGTAGACTGAAAAAGACCTGGGATGAAGTCAATGAGTGTGACCTCAGGAATATGGTGCTGATTTGGGAAGCTGCCAGAGATTGAGCAGCATGAAGAGCCACCACTTGGTAACCAAGGCTGATGCATGCAAGTATGCTGGAACCTTTACAAAACAAGAATGAAAACGGTGAATGACAATGCAGTGTGCAACCAACAAGTGAAAGTGACAATCTGAGTGCTTTTGAGTGTACCACACCTCCAAATGCTTCAGGATATATTGTAATGTGTAAATACAGTACCCAGTTTCAGTATGTTAGAAAATAAAAATTTGTGTAATAGTCAGTATGAAGCCTGGTGAGCGACACTGCTGTGGACTACACACTAGCCAAAATGAAAATGATGCATGCTACGAGTGTTATTCTGGATAGTTATAGTTTTACCAGCCCACTGATAAGTACTTACAGTGACAGAAAATTACCTTTTAAGTGCACAGCAAGTAATCAGTGGTAGAAAAATAAGTAAATGAGTGATTATTTTTGGTGAAGCCAAATGCTACATTTCTTCCCCAATGTGACAACTTGGCATAATTACATTGCTTCAATACCTTGCAAGCGACTTTTTGATAATAAGTGGTATACTTAGTGAGGAAATGCAAACATTCTAAGGAAAACATTGTAACCATAATTACCATTAGGCTCATGTAGTATGTTTAGTAAGTGTAGTGCTTGTGATTTTGCTCTAGTGCTATGTCCAAACCACAATGCAGTGCAACAAGAGTCATTATAACTGGAAATTAGTGAGAAACTTTTTTTAATGTTATAAAGCATGGAGGTCACCTCTTAAAGTTTGTCGCACATGTGGCATGATGGCCACTTGCAATGCTGCCTCGAATCAGCCTGGAAGACCCACGCCCACCGACCACACAAAACACCTCTTATTCAACGCGCTCCCTCTCCAACATTGTACCACCGACAGGCGACTAGTTTCTTTCCGAGGTTAGTGGAAATATTGAAGTTTGTGTGACTAAAATTTAAATATGTTTGGTTAAGTAAAAGCAGGTCAAAACACCTTGTAAATACAACCCATTTTTCTCGTAATGCTCCACCAGCAACGTGGCTTAAAAAACATGCTGCTGCAGCCAAATGATTAATGGGTCAATGTTGTCCCCATTTAGTTTGTTATACAGACAGTTTACTGCACTGTACACTTACTGCATCGGTATTGTCATCAAGTGGTGGCCAACAGGTTAGCATGGGGTGGAAAAGTTTAGTTATTCTATGCTGTACAGATTACTGCTTACCATATGATGGAACAACAGAGATGCGATTCTGGTAAATGGGTCCTTCTTCTCCAAGTGAAGAGCGTGAAGACCTATTGCTGCCAGAGCCACCACGAGGGGGCACTGGTGGGCGCGCCTTGTCCTGCATCTGAGGGGGACATTTAAATATAAAAATGGTTATAGATGATTCTTTAAATTTATTCTCTAATATTTTGAACACGGCCAACAGCAAAACACTAACATTATTTCACTTTGTACCACTGGTTAAAAAAAAAATGAAATGAAATTAAGAAAATTTTGTCTTTACGAATGAAAGCAAAGTTGAGGGCATTCACTGCTAATCCTGTCACACTAATAGGAAAAAAAAAAAAAAAAAATCCTGTCACACACACACACACACACAAAAATGCAATAAAAATTTAAATACTGTACAGGAGAAAAGTAAGATACAGTATAAACTTGAAGATAACAAGAAAACAAATACAGACAGAAGAAAACACCAGCCTTTGCAAGACAACCTTCAGTGACCACAGTGAAAGCAAGGCACCTTCCACGCACACACACCTGCATGCGCTAAGAAAATGAGACCTATCTATTTTTATCAACTTCCACATTTTTTTATACTGATGTATTCAGCAAGCTAGAAACCTCAGCACTATTATGCAATACAGGATTTTATTAGCAAAAATAAATGGGACAAACAAGTCTATCCTACAAAGTCACAGGATGACTCAAACACCTCTCACCCAATCACCATCACTTCCAGCCTAGTTTCCCATTACAAAATGGGATGAGTACCATCCAAAAATAGCAAAGAGGAAGCACATAACAGAACTAATAAACAGCGTCCAGTGAAATGGGCAGCAAAACCTTTCACACACAATTCAAGCCTTCAAAATCTTGGCTCAGCTATACAGGTACAAAACTATCCACATAAAATTCACTTGTATTTTTCCTATTTACATGCACATACAAGTGCACCTGTGACACAAAGTATTCCCATGGACTCCATAGTTAAAAAACAAAGTGTACCATACTTGTCATATGCATCTCCTTTCACATTTCGTCTTTATATCTTAACCATACATTACTTCCTCAACTTCCACACCTCACTTTCTCACACATCCTCATATCCAGCCACCATCTTGTCCTTCCTTACCTCCTTCCACCTCATCCCATCAAGTGCACAAAATAATTTCTAGTAATACCATGGCTGTAATATTACTGTCAATGAAATGTAAGACTTTTGAAATAAGACTTTTTTTATGCAGTTCTGACACAGTACTGTAGTTTGTAGCAACACAACAACAAAGCTGCAATCACTACAAAGGAGTTGGATATATAGATATACTGTATATTTTATATAATTTGTTATAATAGTAATGCCAAAGTCCTAAATTATTATTCTGCATGTATATGGCAATTTAGAAACAAAGTTCAAAATTTCCGTTGATTTATTAATTTATTAACACTGTACATCCTAAACGCCAGACAGCATCTCTTCCTAATTAAACAACTCCAGAAAGCTTTGGAAAATGACAGCAGAGGAACAGTATAACCTTTCAGTTCATGCAAAATTTACTCACATGCTCCAGATTGGCATAGAGGGGATTGTCAAGAGCCTGAGAATGTGGCCTGGTAGGGTCTAGCCCACCTCCAGCCCCCTGTGGGTGTGAGCTGACAGTGGAACGGTGGTGGATCTCGGGTGTGGAGTGACCCGAGGAGTTGTCGGAGTCACGGCAAGGCACTGCCACCATATCGCTGCCCATCTCCCCTTCCTGTCACATGCAACATTCCAACATGGCAACAACCAGGACATAACAGGCAGGTGTGGCCAACAGCAATGAAGAACAAGATTCAAGAAGTTGGGTGTGATTGCATATGAGACAGACATGAAGCAACAGCAATGTATATTGTGCAAATCAATCTTCCATACTGTATCTGTGCAAACTGGTGACACCACAAAAATGCTGATTTGAAAATAATGACAACACAACTAAACAGGCAAATTAGACAGTGATGAGAATATACAGCATGAAAAACCCTACAAACTGCAGCTTGTTTTGCAAAAAAAATTAGCAATTAATGATCATATATTTTGATCAGTTTTGCATCAATGTCAATACTTTTGGTGACTAGGAACATATAAGCAAAACACTTAACACAAATAAAAAATTTACAAAATAGGAGTGGAGGACTTGTTAATACTTGGAAAATTTAAAACAGGTATTTTTTTTTTTTTAGTAAACTATACCTGTATAATTGGAAAAGTAATTTTCCAGTATAGTATACTATACATTAGATTTTTGGAGTTGATGCAGAAAAGTAATGCTTTAGAAACACCATGCATTATTCTAGGTGCTGGTTTCTTTGGGTCAAAGCAATTTCACTAAACAGTACTTTCTTCTCCTGAAAGGTTAAACTGCAGCACAAGTTATATACCAGAGATGAGCATAATAATGACCAAATGTCAACTGAAAATATGAATCCTTCAAGTACTACTGATGATTTAAAAAGTGAAGGTAAGTATATTACAATGTCTGTTACAGTATAGAAACATATCAAATATATACAAAATATGAAAATCATTGGCATAAAGAAAAATAAGAATATGTGAAACCCCCCCTTTCTCACACATGAAATTTTTGCAGAGTGGCACATTTATGCATTGCAAAATTTTTACAAATCATATGACATGGGAGACACTATAATATAGACTAAGGAGGGGGAGTTGTGTCCCAAAGGTTACACCTGAAAATAGGAAAATGAAAAAAATATTTAAATATAAATGCACATTGCATAATTATTTTTTGAAGACCAATTATTCATAAACTGAGGAAAATTAAGAATACTGTAGTCTAATATGCATCAGTCATGAATACCAAGAGATGCTCAGTATAAAGGAACTACATCAGATAACAGAACCAAGAAAGCAGTGCTGATATAAAGTCCTGATTACCAGAGTAGAAAAACATGTGTAAGATAGCAGCCATCAGTGGAGAAGATCTTACCAATATCTAGTTTACTTCAAGTCCGTTAATTTTACAGGCTGTTCTTATGAAGAAATATACTGCATACAGCAAAGTATGATGTCCCCACATGGAAAATACCAGTACACTTTTTTTTTTTTCTTCACCCCTACAGCCTGGTGACATCTTACCAAGCTAATTAAAATCATCTGGTGTTAGCCAGAATTTATTAAAAAAAAAAAAGTCCCTATAAAGGCTCACTCTTATGTCAATGCTCAGTCTCTAAATATCAAACTGTCATGCCTTTCCCACACTTACTGACAAATTCCTGCTTTTACAATTGATTCCATACTCAGATGCCAACAGTGCATTTTTTACCATCTGACCCTGTGAACAGTTTTGTATCATCCGCAAACAAATGGCTTACTTAGAGTTCTCCCTTTTCCCCTGTGTTGTTTGTTTAACCCTTTGCTGGTGGGATCTTCTCTACTTAACAAATCATCTCGTGCTATCCTAAGCAAACTTCCTGGGCCAAGAGACAGCAGAGAAAAGATTATATTATACTGGAGAAAGTTTTTGAAGCCCCTGCCTGTTATCATTTCTTTCAGTTATACAATATCTTCTTGAACAAAATACCTAACCATAATAACTGCAGGGAATGGGGTTACCTACCCTCCTTCCTACAGCTCCCATTGTTTACCATCTATCAAACAAGACCTTCCACACAACTAGAATCTAACAGTGAAAAACAAATGAATTTCTGGAAATCTGGTTATTTCTGGTTCAGTAACGAGTTTTAACAGCAAAGGTGTAAAAATATCAATTATCATAAGGAAACCCTGGCACAACTGATAATTTCAAACCAAAGGTTGGCACAAATTCTAAAGGCACAATGTCTAAAGGAAGGAAGATACTACAATACATGACAATTAATGTTAGCCTCACAGCTAATGGCCAATGTTATACTGGACTGCTCAGTAACAGTGTTGAGGGAGTGACAGTTGCTTCAAGTAATAAGTGAAAGGACTGCCTTGATGCTGAAAAAATTTCTTGTTGAGACAGGAAAAATATAATATATATATATATATGAAGAACAGCTGCA
>JAGKTI010000853.1:42712-73291 GCA_018397915.1 Birgus latro
AAAAAGAGGAGAGAGGAGTGAGAAGAGGAGACCGAAGAGATAAGAAATTGAGGCAGAGGTGAAAAGTGGCTGAGAAGAGAAAATGGAGAGCTAAGAGAAGAAGGAGAGGGAAGAAAGAGAAAAGGAGAAGAAAAAATGGAAGAGGGAGTGTAAGATGTGGGACAAGAAGAACAACGGGAAAGAAAGATGCAAAAAGACTAGCACAGAATAAAACAAAAAGAACAGTGAAGAATACATGAAGAGAACAGCATAGACGTGAAGAGAAGGAAGGGGTAAGGGAGTCAAGAAAAGAAAGAGTAGTAAAGAGAAGGAAAAGTATATGAGAAGCGAAGAAGAAAATGCACCAAGCTTACACGTTAAAAAAAATAATAATAATAATAAAAATCTCAATTCTGCCTGCTTTGGTCCTAAAATCAGTAGGTTCAATACTAAACTGAAATATGAATATTTATTATCTATCATCAGTTATCTAGGTAACTGATGGGGCTACTCCCAATGCCAATTTTTTTTCTGTTTTATGAATCTTTTCAATATGTTGAAATCTTAATTAGCACACTCTGCCTAATACTGGACAATTTTACTTGGCCTTAGTGAAATAACACTGACTGAAGGGATAAATAACAAACGCTACTTTGCATCCAAACTCCTGCACATATAATGCCTGAAACTGAGACTGACATTAGTAAGATCCTCTCCATTTACCATATCTCTGATACAGAAAAGCCTTAATATAACAAATAATCCCACATTCCAAACTAACTTTCAAGACATTCCTTTTCAAAACTGTGACTGAAATACAGAAAACTGCTTTAGGATAAACAAGTACTGGTATACTGAAAATAATATAGAAAAACATTCAATAACAGTAACAATGTTCATGCACATCAAATTACAGTAAACCCTCACTATGCCAGAACTGTTTCCATCAGTCATCTCAGGGTCTGCTGGACCTCTCTCCCAAACAAAATAGGTATGTATATCTGTTTACTGTAATACTGTAATGTAAAGTGGTAACAATTCTCATGTCATTTTTTTAGGGGAAAAAAATATATAAGCTGGAAAATATGACAACTATCTTTTCAAAATAAATGACTGACATTTATTATTGCATGAATTTTGATGTATTTAGTGGTGAAGATGTGTGTGCAACTGTACCAACTTTCATTATGGAAGTCAAACACTGTATTAATTTACCATGGATATTTAGCATTAACAAGCATATTAGTGTTCAGACTTAATGAATCCAGCTACAGTGCTGACACTATCCAGTCAAGTCAGGGCAGTCTGAACACATAGACATGAAGGAAAACTGACTACAGTGTTGGACTGACTTAACTGGATGGTGACAACATAATCAGCAACTGGATACCCAGCCATCTAGTGGGTAAAGGTACTCCAACCAAATGTGGCCCTTGTGGGTCTAAATCCATTGGGTGGTTAGGGGTAAGTACCGGTAATGATACTAAGGAGTGAAGTATGTCACTTCACCTTACATGTCTGAAGATAGCTGCCTAACTTGTGTCCCTATGCATGTGATAGATGATCAAGGATTGGATTGTTGGATGGGGTCTCCTCCTATTAGTCTGGCTTAGTAAGGAGTTACTGTGTGAAGAAATACAGTACCCAAGCATCTACTGCTGAGCTATTTTAACCCTTTGCCAGCTAGGATTTCTGTCTACTAAACAAAGTTGTCTGGTGTTACCCTAAATACAGTAATATTAAGTGTATAAACACCAAAGAAAAGGTTAATCAAGATAAGATTAAAGCTGTGACTGATAGGATTTTTCTTAGCTGAACAGAATCTGACGTTAGTCTGAATAAAAATACCCAAGTCCATGAGCAGCAGCAAAAGGGTTAAATGTAATGAAAAAGCTAATCTACATAGAATACTAACTACAATAAAATCTTGCAAAGCTAGCCATCTTAAAATGGCCAAAAAACTTTAACCTGCTGTAAACACCTTACAAAATATTCAGGTAATGACTTCACATGGACAACATATCAACTTCAGTCAAGTAGATGACAATAAGAAGTGAAAAAGTACTTTACCAAAGCTACAACATAAGCTCATAAGCAAAGTATCAGTACCATAAGGGACAAAATTCACTTAATATCTCACCTCTTCTACTTCTCACTTTCCTGTGCTAGTTAATATTCCTACAAGAGAGGGCTTGTGTGTTTTACTGCCTACAGACGATTCTCTCTGAAATATTGTAATGTGTGGTTGAATAAAGTAACTGAACCCTAACTGTGAAGAAGACATAAGGGAATAGTAGGTGAACTCTTGTCCCCGAATGTACCATCCCTAGAATTCACATTCTAGCATGCTTCCTTACCTTATGGTTATCATATGACATAAGCTGCATTGATGGGGGCAAATTGGCATGGAAGCTCAACTTGGTAACCCACTCTTCAAGGTTCTCTTCAGACTCAGCAAGGAAGAGATATTCAGCATTGTCTCTGGTGACTACCCTGTAATAAGTGTTTATCATTAGTACAGAATTATGCAGACACATATATCAAATAAAAAATACTTATATCTGGTAGTTAGGAGCAGAATAAACATTAGGCATATTAAACAGGCCCTGTAAAACAAGAGTTATCCAAATCATCTGCAATATATGCTTTTGTTACCCCTACTATCCAGGGATGTCTCACCTAGGCAGAATATCTGGCATTAAAAAAAGCTTAGGGCTGCACTGCATGTTTGTATTGAATAGATCTCTTAGTGTGTATTATCAGTGAAATATCCCAATCTCTCTAGTGCAGTCTATACCTCCCTTGTATGACTGACACACTATTGCTTGACAGAGTGACTGACAAAGTGAATGCCATGTTATTACAGAGCATTGTTGGCATACGCTGATAAGAATGGACTGAAATTTAGGTATGAACACAAATAAGGTGTTTATCTGTGCAGAATCTGAGTGTTATTTTCAGTGACAAGATGATTAATTGTATGTACAGTAAGTTAAATGGTCAAAGAATATGGTAAGCCCTTGGTGGTTACAAACTTCATACGACTCACTAGAAGAGAAAAATACACTGAAAACAGTTATGGATGACAAGGAAATAACCAGGTCAAGACAATATTCAGCTGATTACATCATGCTGGAACCTGGAATCCTTGGCACTAGTTCAGATCATCCCACCAGGCAGCACATGGCTTCCTGCATAGCTTCAATTACAAGATATCGTTATCGTTCGTCATTATCGTTTTTGAAGGCTCCAACATGCTTACATGCGCCAGCCTTGGTCACCTAATGGTGGCTCTCCATGCTGCTCGATCTTTGGCAGCCTCCCTGTTCAATCCTTTACCCCTGAGGTCACACTTAATGACCTCGTCCCATGTCTTTCTCCATCAACCCCTCCCCCAATATTAACACTTCTCACCCTCTGCACTCAATTATCATCCCCCATCCTCTACACATGTCCAAACCACCTCAGCCTACCTCTCCTCATCACAACACCAATACACTCCAGTCCCATCCTACCTCTCAACTCTTCCATCATAAACCCAGCCCCCCCAGGCCTTGCAAGCAGGGACGCACTGCACATCCACCTAATCATTGTCATTTCTGTACGTTTAAGCCTGCGAATATCCTCTTCCTTTACTGCCAAGGTCTCACTACCATACAGCATCACACTCCTAACACATGCTGCATACAAAGACCCTTTAGCATGAAAGAAGAGTCCTCTCAATGTGAGGAGAGACAACAACTCCCTGAACTTCTTCCAACCACTTCTCACCCTAGCAACCGAGCTAGCTCCAGCCCCACCTCCGGCACATAACATGTCTCCCAAATAACAAAACTCTTCCACACACTCAAGAGACTCACCAGCAAGTTCAATCCTTTCACGCCTAACAATCTTCACCTGCTCTCCCCGACATGCCGCACTCATAAAATCAGCATTATCTCGCAGTGTACCTCTAATACCACTACATCTCTTGTGCACCCATTTATCACAAACACTGCACAAGATGGAATTACTTCCCACACCTTTGTGGCAAACTGCACATGGCGACTCTCCCTCTCCTCTGATTGTACCGCCACCAACCCTAGATATCATCACTTTTGTTTTATATGCATTTACCCTTAAGCCCTTGTGCCCCATACCATCTCTCAATTTCTTAAATCTTTCCTCCGCCTCCTTTTCATTCTCTGCAATCAACACCAAATCATCAGCATACAACATCTCCCATGGGAGTCCATCTCTGAAGTCACGTGAGAGGGCTTCAAGTACCATGATAAACAACAAGGGACTCAAAACTGACCCCTGATGCATACCAACATTCACAGAAAACTCATCACTCAAAACTCCATTCACTCGTACCTGGGTGCGAGCACCCATGTACATAGCCATAACCACCCTAACCAGCCACTCTTCCAACCCTAGCTTTCTCATTGCCCACTTCACCACCTCTCTAGGGACTCTTCAAAAGCCTTTTCCAAATCAACAAAAACAAAATACAATTCCCTTTTCTTGCCAATATATTTTTCCTGAAGCTGTCGAACAATGAATATGGCATCGGTGGTCCCCCTGCCTGGCATTAAACCCAAACTGCATCTTATCAATATTCACTCTTTCTCTAATCATACCTTCTAGAACTCTCTCCATTACTTTCATTATCTGATCTAAGAGCTTTATACCTCTGTAATTTCCCCATTCCAGGGCATTACCCTTCCCTTTGTACTCATTTACAATTACACTCTTCAGCCAATCATCTGGGACCACACACTCATATATAATCATATTAATCAGGTTAGTGACTAACCTCACCCCAGTATCTCCTGAGGCCTTCAACATTTCAGCAGTCAACCCAGACACACCTGCCGCCTTCCCCACCCGCATCCTGCCTATTGCCTCACTCACAGTAGCAGTGCCAATCAAAGGCCAAGGGCCAAACACTGGATCTGCTGGCTGCAAACCTTCCCTATCCCAGTCAAACTCCTCATTCAACAACCAGCTATAATGCTCTCTCCATGCATCTTTAATATCCTCACTGTTCACCACTACCCTTCCTTCATCATTCTTCACACACTGCTCACCTACAATGTCCTGATTATCCCTCTTCACCTGATTTGCCACCCTAAAAATCATATTTTTCCCTTCTCCATGATTTTGATTATCAAGTAAAAGTCTCTGTGACTCAGACTTCGCCCTGTATACCTCTCTTCTAGCCCTATGCTTGGCAGCCAAGTACTCCTCCCTGTTACCACCCTTCTTCCATTCCTGGAAAAGCCTTCTTTTCTCCTTAACTGCAGCTTCTACACCCTCATCCCACCACCAAGTTACTTTATGTCTTGGTGGGCCTCTTGTTCAACCGCATATTGCATTGGTAACTCTCCAGAGGTTGTTCTTAAGAGCTCTATACTGTTCATTAACACCCCTCTCTATGGCTCCCTGCTCAGCCACCACTCTCCTCATCTCACTATAAAAGGCATCCTTTACCGACTGGTTTCCCAGCTTCCATATTTTCCTCCTAGGTACATATGTCCTCCTTCTCATCACTCGTTCTTTAAGCACCATGTCACAAATCAATAATTTGTGCTGCTGCACACACTCCTCGCTTCCTATAACTTTAACATCCCTCACTAACCTCCTATCAACCCTCCTGACCAGAAAATAATCTATCCGACTGCTATTTCCCCTGGACTCGTATGTAATCAAACGACTCATTCTCTTCCTAAAATGTGTGTTGCACACAATCATGTCCATAGCCTCCCTAAACTCTAGTATTCTTTCCCCTTCCGCATTCCTCACACCATATGCACATCCCCCATGGACTCCTTCATAATCTTGAGCTGCTTCACCCACATGATCATTTAAATCCCCTCCCAGAATCACTACCTCATCATCACCCATACCACCTACTACACGTATTAACTCATCCCAAAATCTATCCTTCTCTGCGTCATCCAATGCCTGTGGAGCATATGCCGATATAACTGCAATCATTTTCCTACTGATCAAAATTTTCACTACTAATATCCTATCACTTACTCTCATAACATTCATGACACATTCCATCCATTTCTCCGCAACCAACACACCCACACCCCCATATCCGTCAGTTCCCCCCTGCCAAAACAACTTATAGTAGCAATCCTTCCCAACAATCTTTCTGGCTGATCCACCCCTGTACCGGACTTCCTGCAAACATGCCACATCCACCCACCTCCTGCTGAATACCTCAACGACTTCCCCCACTCTTCTCCTCAAACTTCCCACATTCCATGAACCCACTCTAAACTCCCTGGGTGATTTACTGTCCTCAAGCTTGCTTTGATACTTGTATTTGTAAGTCATTGTCGGTAAGATAAAAGAGGGGGTGAACATTCCACAGGCCCCTCCCATTCCACAGTCCTAGGTCCAGGCAATGGATCTGGGACCCCTAGCCCACCAGCTTACCAGTGGCTGTGGTAGTGGCCTCTGGGCACCTTGCCAGGACAGCTGCAGGGACACCCTCCAAGCGCGCCTTGGCACTGCAACTGCCCCGCCATTATACACCCAATGATAGGGCAGCCTCCTGGGGCGCTACTCCCAGGTTCAGGCCCCTCTCTATTGGGCGGAAGCGGCAGCCTGGGAACCGCAATGCCCTGTACCCTCTAGCACAGGTTCGAGACCCATCTCGCCCCGGACCCATGATCTATGCCAGCGGAACCCTCGTCACGCCTCCCCCCAAAAGGCCGCCACTAGGTAGCGGGGGCAAAGTTTTCTGGCCGCATGCCCTTGCAGGCGTCAACCCCTGTAACGTAGTGGGATACGTTGTGTGATATGTAAATCGCATGTGGTGTAGTGCATAAGATAGTTAAAGGAAATGTTTGAGAGAGTATGCTGGTCTACTCTCCATGTTAGTCACACTGAAAAGGTCAGCAAAGGGGGATGGTTAGGTTGCTAGTGAAACAGGAGCTCCAGCTCTCCCTATCACCAGCATTCCCATTCCTATAAAAATCAACCTAAAGCTTAGTCACAATATTTTTCATACTCATTTACATTTATCAGCAATGGGTTGAAACTGCATCTGTTATACTGCAACTGCTGGAGTGTATTTGCCAGCATCAAAAAGTAACCATAAATTCAAGAATCAATTAGGCTATTTAAAAAAATCATCATCATCATGATCCAGACCACCTTTCCCACCCTTGGGCAGGGTGAGAAGTAGCAACGTCCAGACAGCCCAAATATGCCCAATCCAATGGGCCATACTTCCATTCACTCATCATTCAAGCCCCTAGAATCCTGGCTGTATTGGATACACCAAAAACATTCACCACGTTTTGTAGCTTCACATAAACGTATCCGATAGAGTCAATCCGGGGAGGCGGTAGCTCGATCGGTAGAGTTGGCTTGCAGTCCCGAGGGACCCAGGTTTGAATCCTCGCTGGGGCAGGGAACAGTTTAAGGATTTGAATTTCATTCAATCAGGCTTTACTGATCTACCAGAAGACCCGCCGATATGTCGTAAAAATAACCCCGCTAATACCAATACACCAGTCCTGTATGAGACAGCCCTAGCATGTATTCAATATGGACGGTGGGTGTTAGCGCCGAAGTGGTGACATGTAGAGGTGTATGGTATGTAGGAGGACGGCTGGGCCTTGATAGCAGGCTGTAAAGCCTATGCCCAGAGTCGGACACATAAAAAAAAGAAAAAAAAAGAAGGGGTACCAAATCCTCTCATCTTAAATGTTAGGACCAACGTGCCTGGCCCCGGACTCCTACGCTCCTCGTGGGGCAAAGTAGGATTGGATGATGGATGGATGGACTAATTTCATTCATTCATCATCCAATCCTACGCTGCCCCATGAGGAGCGTAGGAGCCCGGGGCTAGGCAAGTTGGTCCTGACATCTATGAGAGTGACCAGCCTCACTCATCCCTGAGTGGTATTATTTGAGCAGTAAACCCCAATCATCCCTTCGCTATAAACCTTCACCGACTCAATTTGATTGGAGTGTAGTAATTACCCACTAAACCACCAGGCACCAAAATTTGGTGTTATGGTTACCACCCAGCATAGTAAATGGTTTCCTGGTGCACAGGAAACCATTTGGCTTGTCACTCAGTGTAGAGTCACCCACAGGCAGAAGGAAGAGCAAAGAATGAAGGAAAGAAAGACAGAAGAGAGAGTGTAAAGTTACCCATAGGCAGAAGGATTAGGAAAGAATGAACTGAAGAAGGACAGAAAAGGATGGAGGGAAAGAAGGATGGAGGAGAGAAAGGGCAAACACCCGAGAGCAGCACTACATCGAGTGAGTGGATGGCGAGTGTCCCCACCTACCACAAACAGTAGAAAAGTACTAATAAATAACAAAATTTACCTAAAGACATGCTTCTTCTTGGTGTAATCTTCAGCTATCTCAATCTTGGCCTGGTGGATGGAGATGGGAGGAGAGGCAGCTTTCTGGTCATAAAAGTCATCATCATCCTTGAAGAAGCACAGTAACTGTCCACACAACACTGAAATATTAAAACACCTCACTTAATATATTAAATGACTTCAATGGTATTTATAAAAAAAAAAAAAAAAAAAAAAAAAAAAAAAGAGCTCATCCCTTCAAGGTGCATCATGCTATAGTCCTTCCAATATATGGTAAGTGTTTGGGCGTTGGCTTTTCTGGGGGTTCCCCCATGTGCGACGATGCCAAATCACGCCCAACACACATCACTCTGTCTTATAATTATGTCATTTATTTACTGTTTCTGAATTAATTTGTATATATTTACTACTTTAATAAGGCTATATAGTGTTATGAATGTATCTTTCTTTTTATAAAGCAATTATTTTGTATAAATACAACAATACTTGGCAGTGTTGCTGTCCAACGTTGCTTTTCTCCGAGCTTGCGGATGACTGTTCTAATTCAAAGATCAGGTTGCCGCCACCCGAGATGGAAGCTACCCCTGCTACTCATTCTTGTGTGCTACACAGCCGAGAGAGGGAACTTATTTACAATGTAAATAAGTATTTTTTAGAATTTACCCAGTAATCCGACAATTGACCCTGTACGAGGTTTGGCAATGTCGCATGCGGGGAAACCCCCAGAAATGCCAACGCCAAAACACTCACCATGTATTGGAAGGACTTTATGCTACCATACAGTACATTTAACCTCTTGACTTCAGGTGACATCCTTTTTAACTTATCCTTGTTGCTACCAAACAATATCACTCAATGTAGGGAAAGCCTCTTTATGGCTTTATCTAACTCTTCCAAATCAAAAAGTCTACCCTAGGTTGAACAATATCATCGAGAGATAGGAAAAAAAAATCCCCAGGCTCAATGGGTTATGGGTAAATGACCCACCTACTCCCCTTGATAAGAATACAGGATTGAAAAGTCTCCATTTACCTCTTGGGGATTGAACCTATGGAATGCCGACACTTCAACTAGGGCAAACAAACCGTCTTCTAAAACTTATCACCTGACTATAGGGTCCTACAGTACATACCAGTGTAAAGGCTCTTCCAGGATCTGATAGTGGCTTTCTTGCCACCACTCTGCAGCTCCTGTTTGCGCTCCAGGTACCCTTGTATCTCCACCGGGGGAAGATTGGCCATGTTTTCCATACGCTTGTGCTTGCGGAAACTCTGAGTCCGGCGGCGTGTGGTAAAGCTTGGGGTACGCTTTGCCTTCTTTAAGTCCACCTTCATACTTTCTGCCCTCTTGATATCTGGTTGTTAGGTTGAAAAGTTATTATACTTTTTTAAAAATCTATTTCTAAGTATCATTACACTTACATTTCTCTCCAAGTACAACAGTGTATCTTTCAGAATCTAACAGCCTACTACTTCAAACATACTTGTGTCTTACTTAAAGCTGCCCTCTTTATTCAATTATCACTGAGCAGTTCTCATGCTTCAGTACAGCTAAGTGCCAAACCTCCAATGACAACCTATGCCATTAAAATGGGTTGAATGATTCAGACTTTAAAAGACCATACAGAACTACCTGTGTATTCCTAAAAGTACAAACTCTTAATACAATATATTAAATTATTTTTAACAAATCATAATTTTGCTATTCTAAGTCTGCTTAATTCAGAAAATTACTAAAATAAATGGTTTCTCTACAATACATGATAATGGTACAGATCTACAAGACTTGTTTTTTGATATACAGGTATTTTATTTCATTAAATTAAAATTTTAATAAAAGCCATTTTACAAAGATATCCCATTCTTATGAATTAACAGATTATCTGAAATGTCAATTCTCATGGAATGAAAAAAATCAATAAACATAATTTTAATCTGAATATTCATCTTCCTTCATCCTAAAACACTGATAATTGTATGCAGAGTTGATACTACAGATTTTTTATGAATTAAAGTATCAAATATTCAGTTTGGGTGTCACTGTGATAACAGACACTATCTGTTTGTTTTTAGAAAGTTTAAAAGCTCCTAATGACCATTTTATCATCTATATTTCAAAATTTACCTCAAAACCCCGTAACTTGACATTTGGTTCATCCCGCAGCGCCAGTTCTGCTTACCAAAATTGGTCCACTAGGCACTCAATGATTTGGCTCTGGAGCTTCAGTAATCCATTACAGTTGTGAGGCAAAGTTGTAACTTTCTAGATAAAACATGTTATGTTTCTATTTCTGAATACAGTAATATAACATTAATGTACTAAACTTTGCTTTGTCCATTTCCAAAACAATAGATGCAATTAAACACAGTAAATTTTGTCCAGTTCAATTTTATATTAAAACAGATGCAATGATTCTGCACTGCTAAGACTGTAATATAAAGAGAACATGAATTTGAGGGCTAATTCTAAACCACTCTTCTGTCATTTCACATCACCTAAGGAACAGCTGCTATGATATACCATAAACACAGAAGTAAGAGATGGTCAGTATCATTAATTAGTAAATTAATGAAATTGCATTAATTAAAAATATATCAAAGCATGAAAACTACAGACAACATACTGCAAAGCATTAATTGAAAATTTAATTACATGTAATAACATACATTATCTGAAAATGAATACTGTATCAGTATCCATATGATGTCCAACACCAGTTATTGCTTCATTTAGAAACATGCATGCAACCATATTCCTAAAACCAAGTAAAAAAGAAAGTTATTTATAACAACCCTCCATCAACTGGTGCAAAGTTATATCATGCTAATAAACTGAACACAGTACTGGTATAGGCTGTGTCCAGAATGCTCCCATGTAGGACACCACACCACATGTGCTGACTGGTAACAAAAAAGTACCCTACAGTGAGATTCCACATGCTCTCCACTGACTGTGTGGTGCCAAGTTCCAACTTGGGATGTGTGCCACCTAGATATATGATCAGCATGCACAAAACCTAGTTGCACTTTTAATAAGTTCCCATATTAAAGAGTTTCTTCCATCTTACCTATGTTACTGTTGCGATCTGCAACACTTAACAGATCAAGACTGCTTTGCAAAAGTGGGTGACAATCAAGTCTGGAACCTATCAACAATACTTTTGAAATGAAAAATACATATACTGTATAGTACTGTAAAAGGATTAGTATGATCACCTATTCATAATGGATGAAGACAGACAACTGTAGCAATGTATGGTATTGGCCATCTGTCCTCATCTACATTAAATATATTAACACCCTACACCACCTGATGGGTAGTATGTGGTGGCAATTGTCATCCACTCACTTCATGTAGTGCTGCCTACTTCCTTCACCCTTATAATTCTTTTTCTGTGTCTGCCCTCTTCCCTTCCTATTTCTCCCATCTTTCCTGCTGCTTTTTATTACTCTTCTTTCCTTTTCAAGTGACTTTACATTGAGTGACAAGCCAAATGGTTTTCTGCAAGCCAGGAAACCACTGACACTACAGCGTGGCAACCATATAACCAACTCATATGCGTTCCCTATGTGTCAACAAGTGGGTTGGTGGAGTTCAGTACTCCTCCCTGTAAAACAACTAACCCAAAGACAAATGAGTACTTCTTACAGATTATAGCATCTGACTACAGAAAGATAGACAGACTACCTGAATGCCAATGGCATAAAAATCCTTTATTATATCTATAATGGCAATGGCATTCAAAATTAAAATTGTGGTGCAATGGCACCAAAGGTGGCACCACAGGGGAAAGTAATTCTACCAAAAGAGGTATAGTAACTGGCAACTCTATAGCCTTTATCACCCAAGACCAAGCCACTCAATTATTCTTGGAGGTCTCAGGTGTCTATTTTTTTGTGATTTACTGTACTGAAAACTACTGGCTGTATTAAAAAAATAAATAAAATACAGTAAAAGGCTCATAAGCTGCTTCAATAGATGCATTTCACAAAAAAAAAGCTAGTCTCAAAATTAAGCTAGCAATTTGTAGAGTTACTTAATTTGATGTTCTCCCTATGTAATTTAGAGTGCTGAAATGTTATCTCAATGTAATGAACTTTTTATTTACTTAACCTTTAACACAAACAAGAAAGCTGTTGATATCAGATTTAAGCCAACAAACATTTTGGGAGGGCAGAAATTTGCTGATTTCCTCCTCCCCAGCATATAGGGAATGGTGCTATGCCCCCTCCATACAGGCTGTCTGGACACAAAAACTTGGGAAACTTATACCATGTGTGAGGGGGTTAGAATATCTGTAGCAGGACACTGATTATAAAACTTAACACTTCTGTGTAGTAAACAGAAAAGAGAAAGAAATCCACTAGCACATCAACACTGCATACCCTGATTTACTAGGGACAAAAAAAAATAATAATAATTAATTAATAAAAAAAAAAAAAAAAAAAAAAAAACATGACACTCATGATAAGATACCTGCACAAAATATAACTTGCGTATCAGTCAGTAAAAATGAAACCACATTCATACTAATATATCAGTCACACCTTCATAAGAGTTCTGGAATCTCAACTTTTCCTGAATTACAGGTTTTTCCATCACCAAAAATTTACTTTTCTCACAGCAGGACATCATGGAAAGACACTTTTAGGGAGAAGAGGGTAAACCCTTCATCTTCTCACCACACACAAGTGCAATAAGGGTAATGGACCTCTTAAATTCACTCTGCTTGTAAAACAATGAAATTCTCCCAGTAGTTATATATTCTGGCACCAGTGACTTGCTCAAGTGCCCTGGTTAGGTATGCTTCATATCATTTCGTTTCTATCGTTTAAAAAGGCTCCAACATGCTTGCATGCATCAGACTTGGTCACTTAATGATGCCTCTCCAAGCTGCTCAATCTCCGGCTGCCAACTGCACTCTATGAGATTTCCAACCTTTAAAAGGAGCAGTGAGCCAACAATACATGTTTTCTGGAAATTGTGCTAGAGATAACATTACTGAACACAATACGTTATCTACTGGACTTCAAAGTAAACTTAAACCAATGGAGATGGTTTTAGGTGGTCCCATAGCACCAAGATACAGTGATTCAGCAACAATGTCCAGGCCATTATCATCATCCTAACACGAAATCCCACTAAAATATCCAGTATAAATCGCGTCATAGGATCCAGAAATGAAATTGCAAAACATAAAAGGTGGAGAACTATCACCTAAGCAACTACTGAAACTGGCAACATTTCCATCTACTTATCACTCAGCTTTAAAAATTCTCAGTTCTCAGTCCAGTTATGGTGGAAAGGCTGGGAAGGAATGTCTTCAAATGATGGAAAACTAAAAACTATAATCCACACTAGCCACCTTGTATTAGTGAAAGACCTCTGAAGGGCCACTGTAAAATTTATGAATAAAATTACCATATGGTGTGAAAAAGATCATCATTTTGTCAATTGGAAAATTACCTTAGCAAATGACAGACAACTGTTATATGTGAGTCTAATGACAAATTTGCAATGTGGAGTATAAACAGTTTCACCTGATATGCTAAACTTGAGATTTATAATTAAAATATTGTCAATTCAGTACACATACACACATACAGTCTCTGCTTGTCAGTCTGTATTTACCTATTTGTAGTATACAGGAATTGAGCTAAGCTCGTGTTGTCCCGTCTCCATATCTACATTCATCTAATCTAGTTTTAAATACATGAATGTTTTTCGCCTGCACCACCTCTTCATCTAAGTCATTCCAAATACTTATGCTTCTATTCGGGAAACTGAACCTTTTGAGATCATTAAGACATCTACTTTTCCTCAACTTGAAGCCATGACCTCCTGTTCTTCCATCATCCAACACAAAAAGATCCTCTCTATCCACCCTTTCCAATTTTCTTACATTTCTAAATATCGTGATCAAGTCACCTCTTTCCCTTCTCTTGCGCAGTGTTGGTAACTTCAGTTTTTCCAATCTCTCCTTGTAGGCGAGTTCCCTTAAACACGGTATCATCTTCGTTGCCATCCGTTGAACCCTTTCTAGTTTATCAATATGCTTCTTCAAATGAGGTGACCATACCACCGCCGCATACTCTAGTCTTGGTCTTATCATGGTCACTATCAACTCCCTCAACATTTCCTCATCCATATAATTAAAAGCCACTCTCATGTTGGTCAGTATTCCATAAGTTCCCCCCAAAATTTTGTTTATATGCTTTTCTGGTGACAAGTCATCCCGAATAATCACTCCCAAGTCTTTCTCATCCTTTCTTTTACTAATCATCTCATTGCCCATTTTATATGTCCAGTGTGGTCTTCTTTCACTTATACCCATTTCTAATACATGACACTTCTTGGCATTAAAGTCTATTTTCCAAGTCTGGCTCCAGCTGTGTAGTTTGTCCAAATCCTCTTGCAGTTCTTTACAACTATCAATACATTTAATATGTTTCATAATTTTAGCATCATCTGCAAACATACTCATGTAACTATTCAAACCCTCTGGCAAATCATTTACATATATCAGAAACATTACTGGGGCCAGGACAGAGCCCTGGGGTACTCCACTAGTCACATTTCTCCATTGTGAAACCTTGTCTCTTATTACTGTTCTCATCTGCCTTCCTGTCAAATAATCTCCCATCCATTTTAATAGTTTCCCATGCACCCCTCCAAAGGTCCTCAACTTCCACAATAGTCTCTTATAGGGCACTCTGTCAAATGCATTCTTAAGATCCAGATAGACACAGTCCGCCCATCCCTCTCTCTCCTGTACGACATCTGTTACCCTACTGTAGAAACTTAATAGGTTAGTAAGACATGATCTTCCTTCCCTAAAACCAAATTGTCTTGGTGTTATCACTTCATTTTCTTCTAAATACTTTATCCATCTTTTTCTAATAACTTTCTCACAGATTTTACAAACAATACTAGTAAGTGACACAGGTCTATAATTAAGTGGATCCTCCCTATCTCCTCCCTTAGAGACTGGCACAATACTTGCTCTTTTCCAATCTTTAGGTAACTGTCTACTTTCAAGCGAGGTCTTGATGATGACATAAAATGGCCACACTAACTGGTCGGCACACTCCTTCAGGATCCATCCAGCCACACCATCTGGTCCCATTGCTTTTCTCACATCCAAATCCTTCATCAGCTGTAGCATCTCATTCATGTCAACTGTAATTTCAGCCATTCTCGTCAGCCTGGGTTCCATTTCAGGCTTCCTAAATTCGTCTTCCAATACATAAACTAACTGCAGCTTGTTGTTCATTATTTCACACGTCTTCCTCTCTTTCGTATGTTTCATCTCCATCCCTCAGTCGTATTATACTGTCCTTAACCTTCATTTTGCCATTTACAAACCTATAAAATAGTTTCGGCTCTTTTTTAGTTAGATACAATATCTTTTTCGTATTTCCTTTACTCTTCTCTCCGTACCCTTACATATTCATTTCTAACCTGCTTGTACTCCTCCCAAGCCCTTTCACTATACCTTCTTCTCACTTTATTCCATGCTTTTTTTCTTGCCTCTTGTGCCATCCTACATATGTTGTTAAACCATTCTTTCTTCCTTTCCATAGCTGCAGAAATTTTGGGACATACTTAGTAACTCCTGTTTTATATACTTCTGTCAAAAACTCATATTTCTCATCAACATTTGTGATCATATTCCTTTTACTCCATTCTACATTTTGGAAAAAGTTCCTCAGGGAAGCAAAGTCTGCCTTCCCATAATTGTATCTATTTTCTCTGCGTTTTTCATCTCTTTCTCCTTCCCTCACTCCTACCACATCCATCTCAATTACCAGATGATCACTTTTACCAAAGGGGCAATGGTAGGTTATGTTTCTCACATCATTTGGGTCCTTTGTGAATACTAGGTCGAGCCTGGATGGTTCATCCACACCCTGAATTCTTGTGTTTTCTTTGATCAACTGGGTTAACATGTTTTCCATCATCAATTCCAATAATTTATTTCCCCATGATTCCTCATTGTTCCCAGCATCCATACTTTCCCAATCAACTTCTCTGCAGTTAAAATCTCCCTATATTATTCTATTTCTTCGTTCAATTAACATTTCTAGCCTAATAATGGATTCACTTATTAACTGTTCGTAATCTTCCTTTGTCCATGCCCTAGTTTTGGGGGGCATATAAAAAACTATTACATCCATTTTTTCTCCATACCTGTCCTCTATTACAACTCCCAAAAGTTCAGCCTTGCTATTTTCAATTTCTATATTCTTTACTCTTAGGTCATTACGGGTTAATATCACTATTCCTCCCCCAAATTTACCTTCTCTGTCCTTCCTCCAAATCTTATAATTGTTCCAGCCAAATAACTTTGTATCGACATCTTGGGGCAATTTAGTCTCTACTAAGCAAACAATTTCAGGTTTATTTTCATTTAAGTAATTAAGTAGTCTCCAATTTCCCCTTTCTTAGATATTAATCCATCTACATTACTGAACATGATACTCAGATTCGCTGCACTGTTTTTATCTTTACTCGTTCTTCTCTTTTTCATATTCATATCCATCCCCTTTGTTTCCTTCACATCTAGTTCTTCACATACCACTTCCTTGCTTTCATATCCATCACTCTCCAGAAAAAAGTTTTACATTCTTCCTCTGTCCTCCTGTCATTTTTTTTCTTTACTTGGTCCTTCAAAGATTTTAAAACTTCTCTTTCTTCTTCATTCAAGTCTTTTCTTACTATAATATTTTCCATCCCTGCCTCTCTACTCAGTTTCCAGGTCACCTTAAGTATGTCATTTACTACACTTTCTGAAGACATCTTAACTCGAATTGGTCTTGCTTCCCCTTTCTTATATAGCCCTATCCTCGTTACTTCCTCAATTTCTTTTTCCCACTTGTTTCCTTCGGGATCGATCTTGTTCAATATTTGCCTCACCTGATTTGAGCCTCTCTCGAGTCTCACAGACCTAACTTTTTCTTCCTCCTCCCTGTTTCCAAATATTATCACACATCTGTTCCTTTCTACTGTTTCTCTCACTATTTTCTCTTTTTTCTTCAATATTTTCACTACATTTTCTTCCATTTTTTCTTGTTAATTTCCCTTTCTTCCTGAATAATTTCCCTTAAGCTGACCACTTCTTTCTGTTCTTCTTCCACATGTGCCCACTTTGCCTTTTGCTCTTCTAACACACTACTTACCTTCTCTGTTTTGTTACTACTCTCTTCTAGTTTTCTCCTTAATTCAATATTTTCTCGTTTCAAATTCTTGATCTCCTGGTTCGCTGTCTCATTGGCCTGTATCAGACTCTGTATAGTATTTTCAGGCATGTCTCTTGATACTAGATCTTCCACTTTCTTTTCTAGTCCACTAATTCTCATAATCAACGTTTTAACCAGATCCATTACATTTCTTTCACTGTCAAATCCTGGAAAATCCAGTTCCCCAATGTTTACATGGTCGGCCATCTTTAAGGTCGGTTGCAGTACTAAACTGAACAGCTGTTCCCAAAATTTCTATAAAAACATTCATGTATACTTACTGACAATAGTTGTTTACATTTTGGTAGACTATAATAACTTGCAATACTTCAAATTTTGAACAAGACTGGAGACAAGACAATTCCTGAAAACTACTTAGGTTTGTTGAGAGGCGGTTTGAGACACGTCTTCTCGCTGTGGCGGCTGCTGCTGTTGTGTGTGTGTGTGTCTCTCTCTCTCTCAGCAGTGACTGGTAAAACTTTTTTTTTTTTTTTTTGTGTCCGACTCTGGGCATAGGCTTCACAGCCTGCAGTCAAGGCCCAGCAGTCCTCCTACATACCAACACGTCTACATGTGACCACTTCGGCGCTAACACCCACCGTCCATATTGAATACATGCTAGGGCTGTCTCATACAGGACTGATGTATTGGTATTAGCGGAGGTATTTTTTTCGACATGTCGGCGGGTCTTCTGGTAGATCAGTAAAGCCTGATTTAATGAAATTCGAATCCTTAAACTGTTCCCTGCCCCAGCGAGGATTCGAACCTGGGTCTGTCGGGACTACAAGCCACCTCTCTACCGATCGAGCCAATTTAGAAGTGATGGCAGTGGCAAGGCTACAGACAGGCAAGGCCAGGCTAAGCACTATTGGTATCAACTCAGCTGGATGGATCACATCACTTGTGCAAGCACTGGAACACTTTAGGGAGAATTCAGCTTGTTTTCCAAACATAATGCAACTTGAGTGCACTGTTTTCCTCTCTGACTTACACTCTTGAAATGAAATCTCTCACCTCTACTGCATTTGTGTCATGGGAATAAAAGGAGGTTATCCCATCTTCCTACATGGGTGCTGTAGTGATCTTCCAGTGGGAAGAGGGTGTAGGTGGAGAAATATTAAGTTATGTGTGAAGTTTCGTTTCATTTTTGATGGCTCCAACATGCTTGCATGAGTCGGCCTTGGTCATCTAATGGCAGCTCTCCACGCTGCTTGATCCTTGGCAGCCTCCCTGTTCTGTCCCTTAACCCTTAAGTCACACTTAATGACCTCGTCCCATGTCTTTCTCGGTCTACCCCTCCCCCAATATTAACACCTCTCACCCTCTGTACCCAATTGTCATCCCCCATCCTCTCCACATGTCCAAACCACTTCAGCCTACCTCTCCTCATCACAACACCAATACAGTCCAGTCCCATCCTACCTCTCAACTCTTCCATTGTATGGAATAATTATTAACAAAATATGCAACCATCAATCAAACCAGTGTAAATATTGACCAACATGCAGCATGCACTTACCAGCACCTCTGTTATAGGGAGAGTTTGATCTGAGCATTTCCTGGCGCAAGCTGTTACCTCTCTTTAGACTGCTCAGGCTTGTCTGTGACCCGGAGCGATACAGGTCACCACCTTCAGGTAATTCCAGGGTTTTCCTGTTTAAAAATACTGGTATTAGATAATTATACACCATGCAAATGCACAAGGAGAATAAACTAGTGCATTCAAGTTTGATATCAGTTCAGCCTTTTACTTTCTCCTTCTGGTGAGTCAGTCATGTAATATTAAAAATATCTTAACTGTACTATGTGCAAGAATGTGTATTCCACTGATTGTAAAGCAAGCAAACCATGTAAATCCCCTGAATGTTAAAGTTAATGAATAGCACTGAGTTTGGTTTTATTTTTAATGTTAGACATTGTTATTAACATCATCATTATTTTTTGAGACAAGGCAAAATTTAAAATATAAGTAATTTTATATACACACAGTGCTCCCAACACCAAGCATATTTATTGTAATTATTTTGTGTCAGGCTGTAGAATGTGAGTGTGTGCCATGTATAACCCAAGGACACCCAGCCACCAATCACACCATCTATGCAGTCATGTACTCTTCATTACAATACTTGCCACAACACTCACTAATTGGTTTAAATCATGTGCATTTCTGAGCAATTTTTAGCTGAAGCTGATATAAACAACCACTTTCTACATTTGAATATGGCAACAGATACTGATGTTGGACATACTCCTGGTGTAGTAAATGTGTAATTTTTAAAAGCATTATGTTTCTGAAGTATTTAACATCTGTATGGTCGAAGAAAAAAGCCATTGCCATACAACCTGACTACTTAAGCAAAACTCACTTCCTTGGCGCAGTCTACCCTCTTAAACAATCATACATCCCTGGGTCAATATTACCTACAACACTCCTCAGCATATCTTAAACTACTGGCCTGAATAACTAGAAAAGCTGTACACTAACTGGCAAGTTGCTAAATGCTGTTGCAAACAAGATTTGCTGATGTTAGGGGAATGTCCAGATAGTTCTCAAGATTCAGGACCAGTTGAACCTTGGATTCATGTACCCTGCATTGCTGTATCACAGCAGGGTCCACCAACTGAGATTCAATGAACTGAGGATCTCATTTCATTCCTGCCATCTCGTTATGATTTTATTCACTTTAGATAGACTTTCTGCACTGGAGGGGTTATAACACAAATACATTCCCCCAATACAAAATGCCCCTTCTAAGTTAAATAAAGTTGTCTGGCAGCAGCAAGAATCAACAGAAATGGATGTCACCCAGGTTCAATGAGAAAAAAGAAGGCAGACAGTAGTGCTGCCAGATGGATAAAGTTGGGTAAGGCAGCTCGTACAATGAAAGCAGCTGGTATGTCAGATGAGATGCTCAAAGCTGTGGGTAATTTTGGTGTTAAAATGGTAACTGAACTGCAAAATGCAGCTGTAATGGAAGTAACAGTACCTGCAGATTGGCTGAGGATTATGTCTGTGAATGTATATAAAGGTTTAATACAGAAGACTGAAACTAACGGATCAGAAAAGGGCTGTATGAGTAGTTATTGTGGGTATACAACTGAAATAGAGTGCAGTTTGGTTTTTCACATGGAAGAACCAAAATTGATGCAACATTCAATGTCCAACAAGTCCAAGAAAAATAAAAACAGAGCTGGATTTTGTTTTTGTAAATATGAAGAAGGTGTCTGACAGAGCTCCAAGGATGGAAGTACTGTAAAATGAGCTACAAAAAAACTATGTACTGATGAATGACCCATCAGGTTGGAGATGACATTGTAGGAAGGGACAATTATGTCTCTGATAATGAGTGGGGAGTTAAGCTGGGAATTTTCGGTCAATGCTAGCGTGCATCAGGACTCACTTCTGAGGCCATTACTGTTCAGCTTGGCATCTGAAGCATGGTTGAGAGTTTATAAGTAGGCTACCATGGGAGTTGTTACATGCTGATGATTCAATTTTGGCTGTTGAAAGTGAGTTTATAAGCAGCTGCCATGGGAGTTGTCAAAAGCTGATTTAATTCTGGTTGTAGAAAGAATGGAATATGTCATAGAGAAGTTCAAGAAGTGAGGGTAGAGGAAGGAAGCAGAGAAAGTGAAATTACTACTGGGAAAAACAAACATTACAGTCAGCAGGTGTCAGATATAATGTCATGGAAAAGGATGTGTGGCACTGGGCTGTGTGTAAAATGGGAACTGGTTGGAATTCTATCTGGTGTTAAGGAGAGACTTCTTGGTTGACTTCTTGGGTAAGAAAAGAGTGCTGACCTGGAGGAAGCTTTTAACTGTGTACCTAGAGAGGTGGTAAAGCAAGCAATGAAAAAAGTGTTGAGGAGCAGTATGCCCAAGTGGCTCTGACAAAGTACGATGGTGTGAGTACCCAAGTGTGTATGAAAGTTGGTCTAAGTGATGAATTCACAGTTAATGTTGAAATACACCAGCAATCTAAGTCTTCCTCTGTTTATTATGATGCATGATGCACTGTTGTGTGACTTGGGGAATAGTCTGTCTTGCAATGGTCAGTCAGTGACCTAGCACTGATCACACAGAATGAGATGGAGGCCACAGACAGATTTAGGAGGTGGAGAGATAGAATGGAGTCAAAGGGAATTAGAATGTATGTGGATAAAACAAAAGTGATGATTACTCATGAGGATGGTGGCACAGGTGTCGTCATATACTGTTTATCTGAGGTGATCACTCAGAGAAAATCAATCTTATGTTATGTTTCCAACAAACAGGTACAAAAGACATGGAGTGGTGTCAGAGGTGGGTTGCAGAATGTTACACATTTCAAGTGGGATATGTGTAAGGGTGAACAAGGAATAAAGGCTGGACATGTCTGGACAGACCTGGCAGATGTGTTTTTGGAGTGAGCAGACAAAATTTATCTGAGTGACACTGTGCTGGAGGGAGGGGGAGCTGAATGAATGGAAATTATGGTTTCAATACCTCTCGATACTGAGGGGATGTTCCCTCTGCACTAAGGGAACACTATGATGTATCTGTGAGAAGTTTAATGATCTAGTTGTGAAACTTCTACAGTAAAGGGGAAGGCTATCAGAAGGTCTAAGCATACAGAAATGAGGATGGCCTAATAATGGTGAAATGCTTTCCTGAATGACAGAAATGATAACAGCAGAAGTGCAAATGAACAGCTAAGAGATTAGCTGGGATATGAAGGCAATAATAAATAGGATGGTTTACAAGTATGGAAAGAATGGAGGATAAAAACTGGGAGATCTATGAGTATGAATGTGGAGGGTAGACTAAAAAGAGGCACACTTAGGAATGACTTGGTTTGAGGTCCTTCAAAATGACCTCAGGGTTAACAGACTAAATAGAAATGTTGCATGGACAGCCATCAACATATGAACAAGACTGATATATACAAGAACATACAAAGCATTTCAAAAGGAAATGAACTAACAGATTTATGAGTGGGAGGAGGCATGATGGCCAAAGAGATGGCTGAACAAACCACAAGAAGTAATGAGGGAGAGAAAAAAATGGATGAAGTATGAATGGACATACACATGACAATGACTACAATCTTTTTAACTTAGTGATCAATGAATTGGTTCTACCCATAGGTATTAGTGAAGAATATCAAAAAATAATACAAAAATAAACAGTGAAGATATTCTGTCTGTGAGGTACAGCTAAGATTTCAAATGCTTGAATGGTGAGCGAGAGAACATGTGGCCAATTTCACTTAGCACTCTGTTGAAAGTTCTCCAAATGTTATGCTTTGCATTTTTTAAAGCTCCTGTTAATGCATAAGCTTATGCTGACTGTTGTTGATGCAACCCCAGGATCACTTCGCTGTGAACCCAGTAGACTACAAGAAATCGGTGACTTCAACTCATCGCTCTCACAGGTCTTTTGTTGAGGTTACGTTGAAGGACTCTGCTGTGTGATAATGTGGTGCATGTGTTGAGTAAATCTGTTGTGATATGGGGGGGATGCACTGCAGTTTAAACAAAACAGATTGTTTGCGAGCTGTCCTTTGTGTTGGTATTGAACAAGGAAGGGTGGTGACTGCACTGCACTCTGGCTAGGCGTACCAGTGTCTCTCTAGGTAGGGTACTTTCCGAGGTGTGTATATCTGGTGTTGGTTCTTGAAGGATGTTGTTTAGCTGAAGGCTTTGGATGCCTGCAGTGGCTGTGTTTATGCATGTGTTTGTAAACTGTAGTGTCAGGACTGCAGAGAACCCACAAAACTGTGCTCCTAGAGACAGGCATAATTGATGGCATATGAGTCTGAAAAATATAAGCCATCGACAGATCTGGATGATCCAGTAATACAACTGATTTGTGTTTGTAGGTGGCTGAAAGTAACTAGGGCTTTCTGCCCCTATGCCTGTTATGGTACAGGTAAGAGTATGCTGAGGTGTGCATTTACAGGTTGATCATGATGCAAATATTTCCCATGTTACCAAAAAGCATTAGTTAACACCAAACATCAGAAGCTGTGTTTCCATCAGGCTAGACCAGGTGCTCCAGGCAGATTATAATCCATTAGTGCACCAATACCTTATGAGAACCTCTCCCTGAGACCATGAACGTGACCGGTACCTTGGAACCTCAGGAGTGCTCGATGTCTCAGATGCCTCAGAGCTGGAACTGTGTGCAAGGGCAAGTGAGCCAGGGAAAGTGTGCAAACAGTTGTGAAGACATGCTCGTTCACAAATGAAAAGATTTAGAAGACATGCTTTGTAAGTGAATGGAAAGTTTTATAGAGGAAAGGAGTGGTCACCAATCTGTAGGAGGGGAAGAGAACTTCATGCAAACAGTGATAGATTGTGTTTAAAAGGTAAAATCCATCTTCAGTCAATAAGACTTCCATGCATTTATTAGTACCACCAACCACATGCCAAGGAGTAGGGTAAACAAATAAGACAATAATGATCAAGCATTATAAAGGGGCAAGTTAGTAGTGTTAAGTGAACTACAAATATAAAGAAACTACAAATCACCAATAAAAATAAATATACACTACAGTAGTCCCACATGTTATGCAACATAGCTTGCAATGCTTTGGACTAATGCAGTTGACCAACTGAGGAATAGTTATTAATAACATGAAGGAAAAAATGTGCCTAAAGTAAATATCACATCAAAAATCTAAATAACACTGAAATAAGATGGCAAAATTTAGTGTAGGTTTGGAGAAAAATCAGTGTACAAATTTATGCTTGATACAGTATATATGCTCTGATAACCTATCTCTGTATACAGAATATAATTCAATTTCCCAATAATGTAAAAAAATGTACAATATGCCTCACAGATTGTTTGGGGATATGTTTACATTAGTCACATTGGGTTATGGGTGACAGTGATATGCATAAAGGCTGCAGTGGGAGAAATGTCAACCTGGGAGCTGCCAGAAATACTTGTAACATGAATGCTGTTGAAATGGCATTTTTTTTTTTTTTTTTGTATACTGTAATGTTAACATGTAACACGGCTTTAATAAACAATGGGTTGAATATGCAAGAAAGGCTAATAAGCTGTAGTAACAAGACAACACCTTTATTTTTCTCTGGCTTCTGTCTGATAATTTTAATCACCTGAGGCATAGCAATGTCAAACAAAGTGTTAAGAAGTGCTTCTGTCTTCCCATAGGGATGAATTTTGTCTCATACAGCTGTTAGCTACATCAATCAGTCAAATAATTAAAACTCCAATATTGAAGTTGGACATACAACTACTGGGAAAATTAAACAGATGTGTAATAAGTCTAATAATAGTGTGAACCGCAGCTTGACTTAGACTCTGTTTGCTTGTGGCTGAGTTTACTGTGTAATGCTTTTTCCACACGATCAGTAGTCACCTGTGGTGCTGAAGTATGGTAATGGAAAACATCTGGAAAACAATCATGTGTACATGTGAATTGAAGCACCATTCCTGCTACTACTCTTCTAGCCTATTTATAGCATGTTTTGTGACTGTGCTTTTGACACTGATAAGTAATGTGCTCGGACATACAGGTGCCCACTGCTTTATGTGGAAGGGCCTTAACTCATGCCAGGTTGATTCTTTGTGAGGTAGTTTACTTTCTCTGAGTCAAAAGTTTTATAACCAATGCAAACTGTACCTCATAAGAGGCTTCCAGCTCAGCAAGGGTTAAGTAATGATTGAGCAGCTAGTTACCATACCTGTATCCACACTTCACTCTCACGGTAGTACTTGCCAAGGTCAACGGTATTCATCCATTTACTACCTACTGTATACGATTAACATAGAGAGCCTTTAAACATCCCTTTACCAAGCCTTTAAACATGCCTTTACCCTCTTACCTCCTTTATAATATCCAGCATTTCTGTTAACTTTAATGCCATGATTATGACTCCATTATATGTCTGACATATCCTAAATGGCACTGTACATATGACTGCTTATAAGGTGGGAGGAAGGTGGGATTCTGTCAAGAGTCTAATAATGATGAAATTTCTTTGCAAAGTTATAAAATATTAATAACACTGCTGCCACTTACACAAGGTTTTCCACTGTAAGCTATACTACACTGTATGCAGGACCACTGTAATAGTACTTAAAGCTTACATAACAGTTAGTTTGTTAATCAAAATGAGTTTCATGTTGGCAATACAGTACTAAGGAACTCTCAATTAACAGTACAAACAAAATACTGAATATAATAGAACATAAATACAGTAAAGAGAATAAAATCAATAAAATATACAGGTACTGATACTACTAAAGGTTTTTTAAAATAAGGTATCTAAAAACTTCATCACATTATAGCTTTTACAAAGGAAGCCTGTTATATTCCTTGCCTTGACTATAACACCAGTCAACTGACAGCTATTATATATGATAGGCTCTGAATTTTTATATCATCTATCAATCTTTTATCACATGAAGAGTTATGAATGAACAGTGTGTTCAAATTTAATCAAGTAACATGCAAATGGAAGGAGCTCACACCTTTGAAAAAGCTATTATAAGAATTCAGTCATAATAATCTAGAAAAGAGTGACAATGAGAAGACATGCAATATAACTGTTATACACAACTCAACCTTTACAATGGACAGCAAGACAATACCTGCTCCCTTGCTGTAAGGTGAAGATCCTGTCAGAGAGTTGTACTGTCTTGCCACTGTTAAACTAGTACTAATTCACCACCCTACCTTTGTCTTCTAAATACTGTATACATGTTTGTAAAATCTTGCAAGTTTTGCTTTGTACTGAATCAATGCACTGAAGAACATCTATACAAAGCAGGACCTCCTCTCTTGCAAACTCTTGACTCAGGGAATAAAGCAATTACAGTACTCGACAGCCTATCTGTTATACAGTGCTAAACAGACTATATGTTATCCATCTTTCATGACATCATTCAAAATAAGGCAATGCCCCTTGGCAAAATTTGAAAAAAATTGTACAATCCATCTCTTCTAACCTAACAAATATGCCACAGGAGGTGAATAACTTTGTCTAGCTCATTACCGTAAACTACTGTTTTCTCATTTATTTCATGGCAACAGCATTTTATCAGCAATATCATTACCCTCCTCACTCACCTTTGGTGATGGAGGCAATGGAAGTAGATCATCTGGCTATGCAAATATTTGATCATGGATGTTAACTACTGTCATTTTTCAGCCATACTTTTCATTTTCTTTAATTTTGTTTATAAAGGCTCCAACATGCTTGCATGCACTGGTCTTAGTCACCTAGTGATGGCTCCTCATCCTACTCGACGTCTAGCAGTCTCTCTATTCAGTTATGTCATACTCTATGACCTCGTCTCATCTTTTTCAGTCTGCCTCTTGCAACAATACCCCCCCATGTTCATACCTCTCACCCTCTACACTCAGTTTTCATCTTTCATTCTCTCCACGTACCCAGACCACTTCCATATACCCCTTCTCATCACAACACTAATACATTCAATTTCCATCCTTCCTCTCAATTCTTTATTCACAATCCTATAACCCCCAGCCCCCCAGATGTGTCATTCAAGGACACAATGCACATCTATCTGATCATTATCACCTCTGTATGCTTGGACCTACAAATATCCTCCTCTCTTACTGCCCACGTCTCACTACAGTGCAGTATTACACTTATTACACTTCTAACACAGGTTGCATGAATGAACAGGCAACAATCTGATTAAATGTTTCTAATCACTCACTCTTCCCAGCGAGCTAGCTCCAACCCTACCTATTGCACATATGTGCCCCATACAACAAAACTCCCCCCCACCCTCAAGAAATTCTCTAGCAAGATTAATCCAACCCCACCTCTCTCCTGTAAACTCTCCTTTGCATACCACACATTCAGAATCACCATTATATTGAAGCCTACCTCTAACAAGACCACACCTCTTTTGCACCCACTTATCACAAACTCTGCACAAAATAAGAGCTATTTTTCACAGCCATGTGGTAAACTGTTATAATTTCATATCCATAAATAGTAGGGTAATCAGAATGGCAAATGGAACAATTTGAAAGCTTATAACATATTGCATATACAGTACTGCGTTTATATAAAGTAAATATATACTGCACAGGTATTAAAATGATGTACTTCTTCACTTGTGAATACTCACACCTGGCTGATTCAATGTAAACATTACAGAAAGTCATACTGAGTTTGGAGGGTAAAGTTTTATGATTATTTTCTCTGCAGATGGGCCTGGGAGGAAGGTAGGGTCCCGGAGGATGGGAAGTCAGGTCTAGTTATTCCCCTGTACAAAGGAAAAGGGGAAAAAGAAATGTGTGGTAATCACAAAGGCATTTGTCTTCTATGTAATAGGAAAAGTATATGGTAGGATACTTAGTGACAAAGTTAGCGAAATAACAGAGGAATTAGTTTGAGCAGAAGGAGGTTTTAGGAAGGGAAGAGGTTGTGTAGATCAGATAGTCATCCTAAGGTCTTTAGTGGAAAAGTTTCTACAGAAGGGAAAGAAGTTGTATGCAGCTTTCATGGATCTGAGAAGGCTTATGACAGAGTGGGTAGACAAGCAATGTGAAAAATATTAAGAGACGTAGTGATACTAGACGCAGACTGCAAGATAATGCTGATTTCAAGTGTGCGGTGTGTTGAGCACAGCAGGTTGAGATTGTCAGGCATGAACTGCTGGTGAGTCTCTCGAGTGTGTGGAAGAGTTTGTTACTTGGGAGACATGTTATGTGCTAGGAGTGGGGCTGGAGCTAGCTCTGTGGCTAGAGAGTGAGGAGTGGCTGAAAGAAGTTCAGGGAGCTGTTGCCTCTCCTGACACTGAGCAGGCTCTCCCTCCATGCTATGGAATCTTTGTATGCAGTAAGTGTTAGGAGTGTAATGCTGTATGGTACTGAGACCCGGCTAGTAGAGGAAGTGGGGATTGGCAGGCTCAAATGCACAGAAATGCCAATGATTAGGTGGATGTGCAGTGCATCCTTGAATGTGAGGCCTGGAGGGGGGAGGGGAGGCTAGGTTTACAACGAAAGAATTAAGTGGAAGGATGGGACTGGAATGTACTGGTGCTGTGATGAGGAGAGGTAGATTGAGATGGTTTGGGCATGTGGAAAGAATAGGGGATGACATCTGGGTGCAGAATGTGTGAAGTGTTAATGTTGGGGGTAGAGTTGCGAAAGGCAGAACGAAAATGACCTGGGACGAGGACACAGAGTGTGACCTACGTGTTAAGGGACTGAACTGAGAGGTTGCCAGAGATCGGGCATAATGGACAGCCACAATTAGGTGACCAAAGCCGATGCATGCAGGCATGCTGGAGCCTTAATAAATGAAACGAAGCGAAACAATATGGAGTAAATGGAAAGCTTTTGAATGCTGTGAAGAGATTGTATTAGGATGCTAAGGCTCCAGATGTATGTGGGTGGTGAATTGACTGAATTTTTCTGTCTGAATGTTAGACTGAAACAGGGATGCGTCATGTCTCCATGGCTGTTCAATTTGTATATGGATAGAGCAATATAAGGTAGGGCAGTCGACGATGGAGCAGTCCTAATGAGAGAGAGTAGTGTTTGGAAACTTCCTGTTCTGTAGTTTACAGATGATACTGTATTGTTAACTGAAGATGAAGGGAACTACATGGCCTGGTGAATGAGTCTTGAAAAAGTAAGTAAGAAATGTGAAAGTAGGGAAGAGTAAAGTTGTGGCCTACAAAAGAAATGATGTCACTGAATGCACAGTGAGGATCGATGGTGAGGAAATGGAAAATATGAGTACATTTAAGTACTTGGGTAGTGTGATGAGTAAGGATGGAGATTCAGAGAATGAAGTGCTTGAAAGGGTACAAGAGGGAAGAAAGGTTGCTGGTTCTTTGAATGCAGTGACATGAAATAGGGTTGTAAGCATGGAAGCAAAAAAGTCACTGCACGGTAGCACTGTGATACCAACTCTAACCTATGGAAGAGAAGCTTGGACCTTGTTGGAAGGACACAAGTCAGGAATAAAAGCAATGGAAATGAGTTATCTGAGAGAACCATGTGGAGTTACATGGAGAGACAGACTGACAAATGCGGAAGTGAAGGAGCATTGTGGTGTGGATGTGGATGTGACAGAAAGCATTACCAGAAATATTTTGAGGTGGTTTGGCCATGTGGAGAGGATGGAGAGTGAGACACTAATGAGGAGAGTGTATGTGAGCGAGGTGGAGGGGATGGAGTGGAGCGGTATATGAGAGAGGGGGGGAGGCGTGAGGTGGGAAAAGGGCAGCGAAATGGCAGGGGACAAGGTGACATGGAAGCGATTTGTTTGTGGCCACCCCTTAGGGGATCAAACCCTAAAGTGCTAACAGGATCAAATGATCCTTTTTCAGGATTACACAAGATACCAAATGTGATCGATTGAGGGGCTCAGGGAAAAACTTGGGAAAACATGCTCTGCCCTGACTGTGACGTATATCCCTTCCAACCAATCAGAACTAAGTGCTGAATAGGCAGGAAGGAAGGAGGGGAGGAATGAGGGAGGAATGATGGAGGAATGCAGTGGGAGCGCATAAAAAACGGGGGTCTCGCCGCCTGGAAGGGTAACTTTTTTCAACTTTGATGGGCTATAGCTCATCAACCAGTTGGTCTAGAATGCTCTGGTTTGTGGCATAAGGTGTGTAAATTCAAGCTCTAAACTTTGAGCATAACACTTTTTACTTCTGTAAGAGTCGAAAAATCAGCTCCATATACAGATTTTCACACTGGTACACTCGATCGAATTGCATATCCTAGGGGTTAAGGCATCTGGCTATAGATAGAAGAATAAATAGGTTTTTGTCACCATCATTGTAAATTACAAATATGTCACGTCCTTGATGTAACTTTACACAGTAAAAGCAGCAATGGGATTTCAGAAATGGGATTTCCAAGATGGGTTCATGCCCAAATTAAATATCCTCCTCTATCAATACTAACTTCTGTGCACTTTCTTGTATCTGAAAAAATTGCAAGAGTGGGGGGTCCTCCTCATACAATGTTACAAATATATATACAGTATGCATAACTC
>JAGKTI010000853.1:73711-95536 GCA_018397915.1 Birgus latro
ACACACACACACACACAACTGAAGTACAGTACTATAGTATTAAGCAAAATATCCAGAAATACTTAATGACACAAGGAAATTCCTTGAACTTTTCTACACAGCAGTATGTACACATAGTTTGAGAGACATATTACTCTTTCTAATATACTTATGTGACTTACAAAGCACACAAATATAAAAATAGAAAATGAAAAAAATAATAATTACTGCATTTCTGATACGATAAATTTCTACTATTATGTGGTAGGTGGGGGCACTCGCCATCCACTCACTCAGTGTAGTGCTGCCTTGGGTGTGTGCCCTTTCCTCTCTTCCATCCTTCCTTTTTTGTCATTCTTTCCTCTTCCTTCTGGCTATAAGTGACTCTACACTAGGTGACAAGCCAAATGGTTCCCTGTACATCAGGAAACCATTTACTATGCTGGGTGGTAACCACAACAACACATTCTGGCGCCTGGTGGTTTAGTGGGTAATTAAGGCACTCCAATTGGATTGAGCCAGTACAGGTTTATATCCAAGGGATGGTTGGGGTTTATTGCTCATGTAATGCCACTCGGGATGAATGAGGCTGGTCACTCTCATCTTAAATGTCAAGACCAACTTGCCAAGCGCCGGGCTCCTACGCTCCTCATGGGGCAAAACAGGATTGGATGATGGATGGATGGATGGATGGATTAAATATGAGCTAAAGAAATGCATTGCTGAAGCTAAGTGTTTACTGTCAATAATAATGATGCAGCCTGCATCAGATAAAGTAACATAAGTAAAGCATTATCACACAGCACAATGTAGTACTGTACTCAGCATGAACATAATATATCGATACTGTACTTCATGAGAAGAAGACAGTTTTTGTAAAGAAACTAAAGTGAGTTAGTAATTGATGACAATCCTTAATAACACAATAAACACATGCATTACTAGAGCAACATACCTGGACTGGGACTCATGGTCACGTGCCGGAGAGGCAGCCTTGGTGTAGTCCCCATTCATGGTTAACCGGACCCTCTCCATGTCCTCCTTGCTAAACTTAATTTCCTGAGTACGCCGCCGTTCATCTTCTCGCCGCCGTTCCTGTCAATAAATAATATATCAATACTATCACCATCAGCATCTTAACCTCAATAAGTGTCATTAAATGCGGTACAAGGGATCCAGAAGTATAAACAGTAAAGCATATAGTAAGAAAACTAGCAACAAAGCATCCACTGAAATGTGGCCACACATACATTTACAGTAAGCTCCCGATTATCTGGCGTAGTAGAGCCGAAGGCCTGACATATACTGTCAAAATGCCGGGTTATGAAAAAGTTCCCCCTAGAAGCCCCTAACCCCCCAATCCTATTGCACTTATCCACTCTCTAACCCCTACAAAACGCTTTAATATGTCAAAATGCAGCTAACAGACGTTCCTGAAAATAAACTACTGTAATGTACTGTTGAGTGCACTGTAATTTTATGTACAGATGCAATTTTATCTTGACGATGAGGATAATATCAAAGTCCCCCCAGCCAAGAGATCTGATTTCTTTCACCCGGTAGTATGCGAACTGTATAACGCAATTGTGAACATTTTAAATAGTCGAAAATCAGCTTAAAGACGTTCCTAATATGTACTGAAATACTGTAAGTACTGTGAAGTACACTGTAATGTTATTACAGAAACACATTTATGTTGATGGTGGTGGTGATGCAGACATTATTGAAGAATAATGTACAATAACACCCAAAATAATCAAAACATCCAAAAAAGAAAAAACATTAATAAAATGAAGGATGCTTCACTACTGTACTGTCCTGTGTACACCATATTGTACTTTCTTCAACTGAAACTCTAGCAGATGACTCTGCCACCAAAACTTCATAGGAAAGAAACAGTTGTCTAAATGATTTTATACACTGTGTTAACTATTCCTTTGAAGCATGATTATTTTGCTTAGTACAATAGGCACATTTTTATCAATTCGTCTCGTTAACACAATTTAACTGACTGTTCTTTCCAATACACTTTCATCGATGCCTTAGCAGAATCCAACAGTCACTTGTACAGTGCAGTAATGTACGCTTCAAAACATTGTACATTAAGTTGTATTTACCAGAAAGGAGAGGAAAGTGTGTGTGAGGGGGGGGGGGGACAGAAGTACAACATCCCAGATAGCCACAGCAGCACTAGGAGACCAACTATGTTTTGGAGGGAATTTCATCGCAACATCGTCATTTAATACAGTAATAATAATGATTTGGACGAGACATGGCGTGCAGTGTAGGTTAGTTTGAATATTAGCATCAAAATGGCAGAGGAATACAAGGGAGAGTAAAAGAACATCCACCTTCCTACTGCCAGCCAGTGAAAACTCTGCATCAGAATTCTTCCTCCCCTGCCTTAGCCAATCAAAACTCTTCTACTCCCAACCACTGCATCTTCCCTCCCTACCCACCTCAAACACCCTGTGAGCTGCTAGGCCCACCAACCATCAATCCTCCCTCCCTCAACATTCCACCCCTTTCATATTACAGTCCATGTAGAGTATAACTCCATTCTTTTTGTGCACTTTATTTCTTTATTTTCTTTATTTTGTGACTGTGGCTGGATGTCTGACGACAACAACTGTCTTATGCAGGATAATCATGTACTTTTAGCCAGAAGAAAGGGTCCTTCATGCTGGGTAGTGTCAAAGATTTTATGCTTTCCGCCAGATACCATTTTAATTCAGCCATTACCTACACCAAATAATGTTGTATGCAGGGTAGTGGCGAGACGGATAATCGGGAGTTTACTGAACTCTTGTATCCATGTGCATCTCTCTACAGACTGTATGTACTTCATCCATTCACTTCCAGCCTATGTCAATCGTCTTGTATTCTTAGCTTCCATACCATAAGAACAGTAAACCCTTGATATACTGAACCCTCTTTTAAAGAATTTCGGCTTTAACGACCACCTTAAGCTGGCCGAATGTTACGTTCATTTAACGAATTTTGTTCAGTAAACAAATGGATGTGTGGGAAACACCAACCAGCGTGGTTTTCAACCCCCCCCCCACACACACTTCTCCGCATCCTGCAGAATGCCGCACCAGTCTCTGGGTGGCCAGCATCATGAAAGGAGCCATAAATAGAGCATTTATCGAGAAAAAGAGCCATTTAGACCTAGCTTTATATTACTAGGTACGACTGTACAGCGGAATGATGCTCCATATTTAACAATCTTTGTTTGGTACAAGCCACGACACCTGGGAAAGTACCAAACAGCAAGGTGTTCGGCTTTAACATCAAGGGTCTGGTACTAATTAGTTCATTATATCGAGTGTGTACTGTAACTTAATTCACACACTCCTTTTTTTATAGTCATCCACCTTTTTCTTGGCCTTCTACATCACTTTCTCTTAAATTCAGGCAAATATATGCCTTTTACATCACTGTTCCCATCTATTCTTGACTATCACTGGCAGAAAGTAGACTGAAAGACCAATTAAAAAGGGCAGTACTCCCAAGGTGGAGGGAAAGCTGACAACAGGGAGAGCTGTAGCTCCAGTTCATCAGCCCTCAGGACTAGTTTCAGACCATCCCCTTTTGCTGAACATTTTCAGTGTTTCAGTAACATAGAGTGCAGACCAGCATACTCACCTATACAATATCCTCCAACTGCCAACACCAAACTACACTTACATTACTCATCACACATCCTTTTCTAAAGAACTGTTTATAAAACAAGCAACTCAACACTCTGCCTCGGAGTCCCAGGAGGGGAGATCATAAAAGCCACACCCTCCGCCTCTATCCCAGTGACACCAGAGAGAGATGGTAGGAACCACTGTCTGACTCACTTCTTCAACATTCGCTGTCTTTCCTCTAATTTTCTCTGTTGAACGTGACCTCTCTTCTTCTAAACCTTACCTTCTCTTCCTTACTAAGACTTAGCTGTCTGAGGCGACTGATGACAAACTCTTCTCTGTAACCTCCTACTTTCTCTATACTCATTTCAAAGCCAAAGGTGGCTGTTGTGTTTATGTACACAACAACATATCTTGCTCTTGTGGTCCTGAACTTGAATTTTCTGAATTCTCTACACTCTGGCTTTGGCTATCCTGTTGTTCTCTGACTAAGTGTATCTGTGCTGTTTACTTATCCCCTATTTCTACTGACTGAAAAATTCTTTGATTATCTTACTTCTAAGATGGAACACAGCCTAATAATTTCTCTTTTCTCTGAAATCTCCATTCTAGATCATTTCAATGTTCACCACCACCTATGGCTCACCTTTCACTCATCCACCTGGTGAACAAGCCTACATCTTTTCTATCCATAATGAGCTGGAGCAGCTTGTACAGCATCCTACCCATATCTCTGATTGCTTTGGAAAGAGTCCCAATATACTTGACCTATTCCTTACAACTAATCCTTCTGCTTATGCTGTTAATTTTTTCTCTCTGTTCAGCTCCTCTGATCTCAACCTTATCACATTAACCTATCCTCTCACTCAGTAAGGCCTGTGGACCCTCCCAAGAACTAGCTGCTTTAGCACTTTGGAGCTGCTGACTAGGAGGCCAACTGGAAGTACTCCTTTCCCTGGAACGATTATAGTTTCCTTGACCGAAAGCCATCTGTGTTTTCATCACGCATTACGGAGGTTATTCTCTCGGGCTTGGACACATACATTCCTTTCTCTTATCCTGTGACTTTGTGAAAAAAAAACTTGGTTTAATCAGGCTTATTCTAATGCTGTTGACAACAAGGAGAGGACCTACAAGAGGTACTAGAGCCAACCCACTCCCTGAATCTCACCTCTTTTATGTTTCTGCCCGGAATCATGCTAAGTCTGTCCTTCACTCTACTAAAAATAAATTCATTCATATTAAATGGTCCGAATTCTCCAACACAAATTCTTCCCTCTGCTTCTGGCATCTCGCCAAAAACCTTTCTAACAACTTTACTTCATCATCCTTCCCTTCTCGTTTCTGCTCTGATGACTCTATAGCTATTTCTTCTACTCCTCAAATTCTAACTCAGATGATTCTTATTCCTCCACCACTTCCCCCTCTAACTCCCTCACAGCTGACATTAAAATGTCTTCAACTGATGTGTTTTCTGCCATCACTGGCCCCAATACTAACAAGGCATATGGACCTGATGGGTCCCTCCTGTTGTCCTCAAGAACTGCGCATCTGTGCTTACAACCTGCCTATATAAACTCTTCCCCTTTGCCTGTCAACTTGTACCTTTCCTTTTTGCTGGAAGTTCACTCTCATTCAGCCTGTCCCAAAGAAGGGTAACCATTCCCAGCCCTCGAACTATCACCAAATCTATTTAACATCCTGTATTTCTAAAGTTTTTTAATCTACAGGGTATTCTTAACAAAACAATTTTAAAGCATCTTTCTTATCACAACCTTCTTTCTGACTGCAAGTATAGGTTCCACCAAGGACACTCCACTGACAACTTTCTCACCTTTCTTTCAGACTCCTGGTCATCCTCTTTTTGGGACTTTGGTGAAAGCTTTGCCAATGCACTTGACATCTCATAGGCTTTTGATCGAGTCTGGCATAAGTCCTTAATTTCCAAACTGCCCTCTTATGGTTTCTGTCCTTCTTCTATGCCTTCGTCTCTAGCTTCCTTTCCGGTCATCCTATAGCCGCTGTTGTAAACGGCCACTGCTCCTATCCTAGGGCTATCAATGGTGGTGTTCATCAAGGCTCTGTCCCATCACCAACTCTCTTCCATCTTTTCATCAATGACTTTCTAAGCAGTACAGCTAACCCTATTCACTCATACACTGATGACTTCACTCTTCACCTTTCCATCCACTTCCCACAGTGTCCATCTCAGCAGTTGCTTCAACAAACAAGGCATGAGTCTATGACACAACTAATGTCTGGCATGGGTTATATCTTTTGACTCATCTGAATCAACCACGAAAATATCCTAATACCCACTCAATTCTGCATCAACTTTGAGCATAGTAAGGGATTCATTCTTTCAGGAATTATCTTGGAAAGATCTTATTACCTGTCTTGTAAAATCCGTTTCCAAGAGATAGTGCTAAGTTGACTCCGTGCTTTTTTCACTCCTGCACGGCTGTTGACTTTATACACAGGTTTTATCTGCCTGTGCATAGTACAACTCTCATGTGTGTGGAGGCTCCACACATACAACTCTTCTCAACAAGGCAGAGTCAAAGACATTTCATCTCATAACTCTCCACCTCTTACTAGCTCCTGCCCATCTCTATCTTTTTGCCACACTGTTGCATCTTTATCTCTCTTCTACCACTACTTCAATGGTTACTGCTCCTCTGAACTGTCTGCCTGCATCTCTCCACCATTATGGAGGCATGTAGCACCTATCTTTGGTTCCTTCTTCCTTGCATTTGAGAAAAAAAAATAATCTGCCAAGTTTCTAATGCAAGAGTTAACTGTTATTCCTAGTCCTTCAGGAATGGAATAGGTGAAATCTGGAACCATCTTTCCCTGTCTGTATTTCCAACTACCTCTGACCTCCAATCTTTTAAATGCCATGTCTCCAGGCATCTCAAAATGAATGGATCTTGAATTTGGTTCTCTAGTAATCTGTTTTTATTTCTTCTTGGAGGGAACAATTTGCAGGCTTCTAGCCTTTGGTTCCTTCTTCCATGCATTAGAAAAAAGAAAATCATACCATATACTGTGCAAACCTTACAGTACTGTACTGCCATCTACTACTATGACCATAAATGGTTTATAAAAAATTGTCTACTGGCTGCATAAAGCCAAAATCAGAATTTCAAAAAAACTGCTAGCTGCAGCAATTCAATGTCTCTGAAGGCACTAAACATTAGAGAAGCAACAGATTATACTATTCTAAAACCATGCTGAGTAGCAAAAAAAAAGATTTATATCTTAATATTTAATCTATCATCTGTTAAGGGGTACAGTGCAAGTCCTTTAATCCAACTGATGATCTGCTTACCGCAATACTCCAAATTTTTTGAGGTGGCACCGAAGTCCCCCTAGCGGCGGGGAGTGGAAGCAAGCAGGGAGGATTGCACTCGCCCACTATTTTCAGTTTATACCTGTGCTCTGTCTGAAGCTCTTGACAATTTCATTTGATTTTTGGACCAATAAGTTACTACACCAAAGTAGCAATGGCTCCCACACCTTCTACAAGTTGTGGTGAAAAAAAACTGCAAAACAAAAGCATGTGACACTAACAATAAGTGATAAACTCAAGATGATAACATGAATCGAGCTTGGTAAAGAATGCTGGAAGATAATGGAAGACTTTAATATTTGAGCTACAAAAATCTTGAATACTGTGGCAGTTAAGGATAAACTGACTAAGTCTGTGGCCGGTAGGTGGTCGATGGTCGCTGGCCAGGTCAGAAAAACTATGAAATGGCCAAAATTAGAAAAACTGGACGAAGCAGTGGTTTACAGCTAAACGTGATAAAGACAGCCTATATAGTAGAAGAATGATATAACGGAATAACAGAGCCAACCCATTCCGTTATATCACACTTTCCACTTTATCAAGCTTAAGTCAGAAAACCATAGATAGAATGGAATTTTCTGGTAAACTGCAATTTTTCCAATATTTTTCCCCCACCCTCGTGACCTGAAGCCTACACACAGATGCTACACACAACTGTGAGTACCTAAATTGCGAGTGAATTGCGAGTACCTAACAGAAAAAAAAAATAGTTTCACTTGGGACAATGCAGCGTGTTTCTGGTAGTGACACCCCATGCCTCGTGAGTGACCGGAAAAGTTCTGGTAAATTGCAAGTACCTAACGGAAAAAAATAGTTCCGCTTTTCAAGCTTCTGCTAAATCCTGCTTCAGTTACATCGAGCTTCTACTGTATAGGGTTAAATGACTGTCGAGAAGACTAAGCAGTATTGCAGGGATATGAAAAAGAGATACTGTTGTAAGATTCTCAGATGGATGGCTTCTCAATTTTAAGCTTTGGCATGGGATCTGGGTGATTGATGTGGCTGGGGAGAAAAATTTGGCAGATCATGAAACAGCAGCTAGCTACGGCAGGTCTTTCCTGATGCTTAAAAAAAAAAAAAAAAAAAAAAAAAAAAAAAAAAAAAAAAAAAAAAAACCTTGGTCCCCTACCAATCGGATCACAGGACTTTTACTGTATATACAAATTCCTGAAAACTGGTAAATGTAGACAAAACATTGGCATGCTGACTAAACAAGGTACAGAAGGGTGAGAAGGGGGACCCTGCAGAGAACCTACACCACTGACTGCTCATTCCTGCAGTTTCTGACTAAGCCTGGTAATTGGATGCCAATGGTAATGGCAACCCTAGGTTGCTCCAACAACTGGCTGAGCCAGTGGACTCAGGACACCGTGCCAAGGCAGCCACAAGGACATCTATCCAAGTGTTCCTTGGCACTATGACTGCCCTGTCAGAGCAGCATCTGGTGACATTCCTCCCAGGTTCAGGGCCCTCACTAGTAGGTGCAAGCAGCAACCATGAGACCATAATACCAGTACCCTCTGCCCCAGCTCCAAGACCCGTCCCCATCTCATCTGAAAGCTGCACTGATACAGCCCACTCCATGCCTCCCCTCACGTTCACTACTAAGTAATGTGAGCAAAGTTTACCTGCCGCATGCCTCTGCTGGCACCACCCCAATGTCATAGCAGGATAGGCTGGTTTACACTCCATAATAGTGACACAATGAAAAGAGGGATGGTCAAGAGTTAGTCCTGAAGGCTGCTGAAATAAAAGCACCATCTCTCCCTATCACTAGCTTTTCCGTCTCTTAACTGACTAGTGCTACAGCCTAATTTAAGCCCATTGTAAGGCAAGAATTAGTTAAGAAACAAGGTTTACCTAATACTGTAAAAGTCCAATTATTTGGCAGCTGATTATTCAGAAGATCTGATACTTTGGCAGTTTTGATAAATAGTCCCATTTCTGAAAGTCATTGATTGTTCAGCTGATATTCTGAATCATCTCTTAAGTTTAGGAAGTGTTATCTGCTATTTGAAGGTCTACTGTGTCATTGCACTTATATACGTTCACTGATTTCAATATTTTTCAGATTCAGGTACAGTACTTATTGACTACAGTATTGTACTGCATCTTACTGCACAGTAACCCCCCTCCTCCTCCCCCCACAATTAGCGAGAGTTACGTTCCAAACCCAGTCGCTAATTCTTGAAATTCGCTAATTCTTGATGCCTTCATGAAAATGACATTTACCAGTAATTGCAAAGCCTATGAACCACTGATGCTGTAATGCATTACCCATAAATAAATGTATCTTGTTAAATCTGTTTCCCTGTTGTTTTTAGCCATTCAACTGTGACAACTCTGGTTTGATTTGTCAGCATAAGGGACTGTCCTAAGTGTTTAACTAAAGCTAACATAACCTTGTTTAACTCTACCTAATAATTTAACCAAGCCTAACCTAACCTACAGTTGGGACTCTGGGGAACAAACTCCACCTTTGAGTACATAGAGTAAGTTTCTTCCGCTGTACTGGAAACAACCGTAGGTACGGGTTAATGGCTTAAACCCTCCGTGGCCGGGGTTCAGGTAATTTGCGTGCACCCCTGGCTGCCCTGGAATAATTTTTTCTATCTATCTATTGCCAGACACCTTAATCCTGCACAGGGTGGCCACAAACAAATCGCCTCCATGTCACTCTGTCCCCTGCCATTTCACTACCACACTCCCAACTTACACCCCCCTCTCTCATATACCTCTCCACTCCATCCCTCCATCTCATCCTCGGCCTCCCCCTCCCTCTCGCCCCCTCCACCTCACTTACAAACACTCTCCTCGTCAGTCTTTCACTCTCCATCACATGCCCGAACCACCTTAACGTGTTTCTCCTAACGCTTCCCATCACGTCCTCAACCACACCACAGCGCTCCTTCACTTCCTCATTTGTTAGTCTGTCTCTCCATGTGATTCCACATGCTCCTCTCAAATAACTCATTTCCACTGCTCTCACTCTTGACTTCTGTCCTTCCAAAAGAGCTCTAAAATCAATGTACTTTTCTTAAAAATGTGAAGAGAATCGTCTGGCACACCTAGCCACGTGTTTTTAGCTTCTCAAACCCGTCCTATGAATCACTAAGATTCACAGAAGACTTGATAAATTACAGTGCATTTGCCATATAGGCAAAAATATCTGAGATAAAGCAACCACCTGACTGTCTGGAATGGTAGCATCAAGTCGCTTCATTTCCTTCCCACAATTGTTCACAGTTTTTTATGGCTTCTTGACGTCACTGACACTGGTACTGTAAAGGGTTGTTCAATGCCGGTTATTAAAGGGTTAATGGAATACATTACAGTTTACATCGATATTCTCTCTTTCACATATACACAAAAACGAAAAAAAGAATGAGTGCTAAATGTACGTTTAACTTTCAGCAGAAAGACCTTACCAATTCATTTCATATTCCTCCAGTTTATTTTCTGTATTCTTCCGACTATTTTTCTTAGGAAGAAATCACTAATTAGTGAAGTCACTACTTATGAGGTCAGCTACTCTGGAGTTCTGCTGCAGACAGTAGTCTCTCCAAACACATTTGTAATAATGTAAGTAGTGATGACAGTGTTCACTGCTACATATAAGGTACTGAGTGGGTAGGTAATATTCCGTATCATTTTGGCAGTCCAGGAAGTGTTGTCTGTGAGTAGTAGGCCTACTGTGTCATTACACTTGTATATGTTTACTAGCTATCTATCTATCTATTCCCAGACACCTTAATCCTGTAAGGGGTGGCCACAAACAAATCGCCTCCATGTTGCTCTGTCCCCAGCCATTTCACTCCCCTGCTCTCAACTCACACCCACCTCTCTCATATACCTCTTCACTCCATCCCTCCATCTCTTCCTTGGCCTCCCCCCCCTCCCATACACTCTCCTCATCAGTCTCTCACTCTCCATCCTCTCCACATGGCCAAACCACCTCAATTTGTTTCTCCTAACGCTTCCTATCACATCCACATTCACACCACAACGCTCCTTCACTTCCTCATTTGTCAGTCTGTCTCCCCATGTGACTCCACATGCTCCTCTCAAATAACTCATTTCCACTGCTCTCACTCTTGACTTCTGTCCTTCCAACAGGTCCAAGCTTCACTTCCATACGTTAGAGTTGGTATCACAATACTGTCATGTAGCAGCTTTTTCACTTCCATGGCCACTTCTCTGTTTCTTATCACTGCTTTCAAGGAACCAGCAACCTTTCTTCACTGCTGCACCCTTTCGAGCACTTCACCCTCTTAAACTTCCATCCTTACTCATCACACTACCCAAGTACTTAAATGCACTCAAAATCTCCATATCCTCCCCATCCAGTCTCTGTACATTCACTGACTTCCCTTTTCTCGAAGACCATCACTTTACTCTTCCCTACATTCACCTTTAGATTCCGTTTCTTACACACACTCCCAAACTCAACTACCAAGCCTTGCAGCTCCCCTTTGTCTTCACTTAACAATACAGTATCATCTGCAAACAACAGTAAGGGAGTTTCCTAACACTGCTCTCTCTCACTACAGCCACTCCAACACGCACTGCCCTACCTTGTATCTCTTTTATAACACCATCCATATACAAACTGAACAACCATGGAGACATGACATCCCTGCTTTAATCCAACCTTCAAATGGAAAAATTCACTCAGTTCACCATCCACACGCACTGAAGCCTTAGCACCCTCATACATACTCTTCACGGCCTTCAACAACTTCCCATCTACTCCATATATTCTTAATACTTTCCACAATCCTTGTCTATCCACTCTGTCAAATGCTTTCTCCAAATCCATGAAGGCTGTATACAACTTCTTTTCCTACTCCGGAAACTTTTCCACTAAAGATCTAAGAATGAATATCTGATCTACACAACCTCTTCCCTTCCTAAAACCTCCCTGTTCTTCTCCAACTAATTCCTCTGTCATTTCCCTAACTCTGTCAATAAGTATCCTACCATATACATTTCCATTTACACTAAGAAGGCAAATGCCCCTATGGGTACCACACACTTCTTTTTCCCCTTTTCCTTTGTACAGGGGAATAATTATACCTGACTTCCAATCCTCAGGGACTCTACCTTTCTCCCAGGCCAATCTGCACACCTTCCATATCCATTCTATTACTATCTCTCCCCCATATTTCAGCATTTCACCAAACACTCCATCACTTCCTGGGGCTTTCCCCATTTTAACTTTCTTCAATGCTTCCACAACTTCCATCCTACTGATTCCTTCCTCTCTTCCCACATCCCTCCATCTCCCAGCCATTCCCCTGCCACTTATACTTACCGTACATTACTTTTATTCTATATGTTCAACAATTCATTAAAGTATTCTCTCCATATGTTCACTTTTTCTCCCTTCTCCATTAATAATAAACCATCTTTATCTTTCACTCCCCAATTAACTTCTTTGGCACCCTGTCTAACTCTCTTTACCTCTTTCCAGAACATTTTCTTACATTCCCTCCACTTTGCACTCAAATTCCTTCCAAATTCTTCATCCACTCTCTTCTTACTCTCTCTTACTAATCTTTTCACCTCTCTCCTCCTCTCTACATATAACTCTCTCTTCTGTCTCTCAACATTCTTCGACGCCCCTGTTCCTCATCCACTCACTATATGCTTTCTTTTGTGCCCCAGCCTCTCTCACCTCTTCAGTCCACCATGCTGTTCCCTGAACCCCCTTTCATCATCTCTTCACCCAACACACCACCTCACATGCTGCACCTATTTCTTCTGTGAATATCTTGCACACACCTTCCACGTCCCCCACCTACTCCAATCTGTCAATCTGTATTTACCCAATCTCTCCTCCACTTCCCTTTTATATTCTGCCTTTTTTCCATCCTCTTGTAACATTTCTACCCTCCTTGTAAAAACTACTTCCTCCTGTCCTTCCCTTCTTCTCTTTCTCCATTTTGTTTGGATTTTGATTCTGACCACTACCATGTGGTGGTCAGAAAGTCCACTCCCCCAACCTCTATAAACTCTTGTATCCAGTACACAACTTCTCATCCTTTCATCCACACACACATAATCAATCATTGCCTTCCGTTCATTCAGTTCACCATCCACCCTTCTCATCACTCGCCATGTATACCTATGGATCATTTTGTGCCTGAAGAGAGTATTAGCTATCACCAACCCCCTCCCAGCACAAATGTCCACTAAAGCACTGCCATTCTCATCCATCTCTGCAGGCACACCCCACTCACCAACCACTCCATCCACCTTCATATTCCCTACTTTTCCATTCATATCTCCAATCAAAAACACTTTCTTATTCCTTTCAAACTTTTCCATGCAAGCTTCCATGTTTTTCCAAAACTGTCTCTCACTCTGCTTGCACGATCTTGTGTTGGCGCATACACGCACACTATCGTCCACATTTCTAGTCCAACTTTTACTCTTACCCACACAATCCTTGTACCAACTGATCCATACTCTCTTATATTCTCCTTTCATCAGTTACTCACAACAATACACACTCTTCCTTTTGCCCTCTCATTCTCACCTATTTCTGTGCATATACCCCATTCATACTCCCCTTCTCTCACACTTTCACCTCTCCATTTAGTTTCAGTTAATTCACATACATCCACTTTTGCACCCTCAAGCACCTGTACAATTTCTCTTTCTTTCACCTCATCATTTACACCCCTTACATTCCACGTAGCAATCCGTACCAAGTCTTTGTTCGGTCCTTAGTCGTCATCTTTTGGTCAGTCCTGGTCCGAGGCTTCTTGTTCGTATTTTTAGTTAGTTGTTTTACAGGGTGGGGCACTAACCCACAACCAACCCTTTTAGTCCCCTCATACGACAAGCAGGGATACTGGGGGTGTATTCTTGATACCCCCCTACCCCGAGGGGTAGGGGCATATCTTTATTTTTCAGATTCAGGTATAGTACTGTATTGATTACAGTATTGTACAGTATAATACTCTCTCCAAACACATTTGTAATAAGTAGTGATGACAGTGTTCACCAATAAGGGACTGAGTGGGTACAGTTTTTGATACGGCAAATCTGACTAGTGTATTTGGCACTGGCCCGGTCCCATAGATACCGAATAATTGGACTTCTACCATAGTATGGCTACTTACGTCTGTGATACGCTGAACTTCTTTACGCCTCATGTTGTCCATACGTTCCTGTTCCTTCCTGGCCAACTCTGCTTTTCTAGCATCCTCTTCATGCTTCTTAAGGACTTGGAACTCTGCCTCAATCTGCAGTATTAAATACATAAATTATGCTTACAACTACTAGTTACTCTTCTCCCCATACTACACAGTCCTTATATCTGAATGTTGCAGTGCAAACATTTACAAAATGTGAAAAGATAAGAAAATCAAATTGTATGTGCTGAGTACTACCACACATTCCTGGGAAAGGACACAGCCAAACTATGGCCAGAATGCAATATAAACAATGTGTGTGTCAGGAGGTGCTGATGAAAGATGCCTTCATACTGTGGAACTGATAAAATCAAGTGACTTTGCTACCCACTTACAAATATCCCTCAACTCCCTCTCTCTTCCTCAATTGGAGGATGGTGCACAGCACTCCACCAGCTTCACATTCAGATGAGTCTGGGGCCATGACACCACTCACCTTGCCCCTAACCGTAGACTTGAGGTAAAATTACAATCTAGTTTAAGCAGCAGTTCACTTCTTATTCTTAAAGTTTGTTTTCCATATTTTTCTGATAATTCTTATGCTGGTAAACGGGTGCCACAAGAGTCAAACGATGTTTACAATCTCCAATGGCACAAAAGAAATGGATGCCATCTTGCAGTGTTGATGAGGACAGATGGATGCCATATTAGAACAAAATTACACTTATCAGTGTTGCTTTATACAAACCTAACCAAAATTTTCTTAACCAAAAATACTGCATTTCCCACCATATATGGCTCTGTTATCTTGTTTTTGTTTTTTCTTGGAGAGAACAATCTTGTGGGCTTCTGGCCTTTGGTTCCTTCATCCATGCATTAAAAAAAAAAAAAAAAAAAAGGGCACCCTTCTTTATCCCCAAATTTTGCTTTTGAAAATATATTACGAAGGTCATGGTTTGGGACTGGCCTGTGGGTTGAATGACTGGTACAGTGGCCACTAACAGTCAGGAGGCTTATCACTTGATGGCCTTCCTTATTATTAATCAAAATGTCAATGATGCATACTTAGATAAGACTGTATTACCATAAATAAACAATAACTTAAGCATTCTGAGGGTTAGATATGTACACACATAGGAAAGGCGAGTAATTGCACATCGGTAAATAAACAGTCAGCTGATCATCTGCCAGTGAACGCAGGGCAACAATGAAAGATTTATATGTTCATGCATTTCCCCTTTAAATAATTCAATGCAAAACTGTAAATAATTTAATGTACGATTACTATCCTAACCTAACCTAACCCATTTTATGCCATTCTGGCACGTTTAGTTAAGTTCTGCTGATTAAGCTATGTTATATTGGGCTAAATTATGGCTAAGCATATTGTAGACCGGGTTAAGTTACGTTAGGTTAGGTATGGCTTAGTTAGGTTAGGTCTGGTTAGGTTTGGCTTAGTTCGGTTAGGTTATGCCAAATGTGGTTATGTTTTGTTTGGTTGTGTGGTTAGGTTATGTTTTGTTAGGTTAGAGAATTTAGGTTAGCTAAAGCTTAGGTATGAATATTAAAGGTTCTGTTTGTAATAATAAATTTCAGTAGATGTGAGTAGGTTTTAGAAAGTCTGCCATTATGCTCAATAAACAAACATGAGTGAATCGGGGTGAATGCTGAAAAAATCATCAACTGATCATCTACCGCCACAAAAATGATTATGATAATATAGAAAACAGCCAGGGAAAAGATGAAGTGAATCAGTAATGTATTTCTGCTGCTTAAAATAATGTGAGGAAGTCTGTTTGAGAGGTTGGCATAGGTGTATACAAAAGCTGGTCAAACCAACTTCAGTTGTATACTACTCCAGTGCTTTTGAAATTATTTAAGTATTTTATCCATGATATTAATGTTTTGGGTATATGAAGCACAAAAATGAATAACAGTCTGCATAACTGAAAATGCAGTAGAGTATTAGCATGCATCTGACAATGATTATGGCTGTTCATGACTTCAAGGTATGGGCAACACTTCATAAAACTCACTTTCTACCCCAGCATTAACGATGAAGGCCAATAAAAAGCGAGTATTCACTGCTAAAAGGTCCTGGCCAATGAAAACTTCAAGCTCATGTGATGATGTCATGGGCTAATGCACCAGGCCAATGTCTGAGAGTCTCAGGCTTCACCTAGCTCTGGTGTATGATAGCTAAGTTTTTTTCTTTTTCTTAGTAGAAGAATGTGCTATAACAGTAAGTGCGTGTCTTTTCATCTTGAAGTGATAACAAAAAAAGCTAGAACCAAGTGATTGCTAAACTCACTCACACAGCACTACTCATGCTGCTACAGTCAAATGAACATTGTTAAATTCCTTTTCTTCCATGTCATTTCCCCTGTTATGTACAGTATACCTATCACTGGAATGATACAAATAAACAAAAGTCCATTTCTGGTCATTTTTGCATACTGGGAAGGGTCCTAGGGTGGGTAACACTATCTGTGCACTACGTGGGTTAATATGAGTCAAAATAAATACATGCTGATTTTCATTGTTAGTTCTATACTTTCCTTTATTCTTAGGATAATTTTAAATCAATATTGAAGAAGGAAGAGAGGAAGGGGTAAAAATCTATGAAATGAAAAAAACTGAACTGCAAAAGAAGTTCCTGAAAAAAAAAAAAATCTTACAATAAAAGCAGGAAAAATAAATCTAACAAAAATTTACCAAAATCACGATAAATCTTCGTACTGTATTTCATTCACCAAGTATGCTGCTCACTTTTCCTTACATTATCAGCTACTTATTAAGGCAACAACTAGCTCAAGATGCCACTGTTTAGCATTTAAATAAAAAACTCAGATGAAACATGGGTGAACATACAGGGTTAAAACATTATTGTTCACACGTAATTTCTGCTATGATTTTTAAAATGCTTTCTGCTGTCATCCTTTCTGGGGATAGGGAAGATGGCATTCGGTCAATTTTCGGAAGTTCACATCGCTTGATCCAGAAAATCTGAAACAATCACATTGTAAACCACGTTATTTTGAATCTATTCCACTATAAATTTGTTTTTGGAAATACAGTACTATAAAGTATTAATCTACAATGAAAATCCAATATTTAACCATAACGGATCTTCACTGACATCTGCCAGGAGCCGACCATACTTAACATTTCTAACGCGTATTTTTCACATCTGAAAGCTGGCTGTTAAATGCAAGTGAGGTTAAGTTGGATTAAGTTAGGTTTGGTTAAATCATTAAGTTTCACGACATGGGATACACTGACACGTCTTGTCAGATTGATAGCTGGTAAACAATGTGGTCAGTCAGCGAGATCGTCAGTAAACACTGCTGTGGGTGACCTGGCCGCTTCCCTAACTACCCAAAAATAGGTATACAGTATTTTGCCTAATCTCCAAAACAAGTGATTTCCGACAAAAATGAAGCTCAAATTCATTCAGATCACACTAAAATCGACCAGAAAATATATTTTTTGTTTCAAAATCGAGTTATGTGAACTACAGAAAATTGACCTGGCATCCTTTCTGCAGATAGGAAAGATGGCATCCTTTCAGGAGATAGGAAAATGTTAAGAGATACAGCAAGACCTAACTATAACGGACTAATTGGGACCCAAGCCATTCCGAAAAATGCGAAATTCCGATAAAAGCGACATCCAGACTTTTTCCAATATGTCAGACATTAGTCCGGATTGCACAAATGGTTTTTAAACTGTTTTCAGTACCACTGCAGTACTGTACTGTGTTATACCTTGACTACATTAATCAAATGGAATAATAATACTGTACTGTACAATGATAAACATGTCTTTTATTTACCTTATTATGGTGAACACAGCTGAAGTGGTCAGGCAGTCCAGACTGCTTCTGGCTTTATCAGACTTTTTCCGATATAAAAGAATTTAGTCCGGTAGCTCCTCGAGTCCGATAAAAGCTAATTCCGGTCTATTGAAGTCCGTCATATCGAGGTTTTACTGTATTTGTGTAACTGGCCAGTGAAGCCACCCAGTTACACCAGTGCTATTTTGTGAATGCATCACTCTCCAACAGTTGGAGTATACATGAAACTTCTGAAAAATGTACTGAGAAAAAGTAAATGACCAGTGGAGTGAAAAGAAGAAAATATGCAGTATCAGTCAAGTGCAAATATGTAAAAACAGTATTCAGGAATGAAGCAGACGAAGCCTTCCAACTGACCATGGTAATGCGCTTGACAAGGTCTAGTTTGTCCTCTTGAGCATCAATGGTCTTGAGGAAGTCATCATGGCGGCGGATGAGTTCCTCCACCTCAGATATGGAGTGTCCCATCTCATCATCTCGTACAACTGCCTCTCTTGATTCAATCCATGCCTCAAAGGACTGTAGGTCTCTAAGGTATTGCTGTCAGGCCAAAATAATCAGTTAACCAAGTGTGCATGATAAAAATTGTGTTACCATACAGTAAACTTTATAATCATCCTAACCCTGATTCTTGGAAAGAAATGGGATTGGCAAGATTCTAATAAACAAAAATAAAACAAAATCATCATCACCACCACTCGGACCTCCTTTCCCAACTTAGGGCAGGGTGAGAAATAGCAACGTCCAGATAGCCCAAATTTGCACTCATCATTCAAGCCCCCAGAATCCTGGCTCTATCGGATATGCAAAAAAACATTCACCACATTTTGTAGCTTCACATAAACGTATCCAACAGAGTCAATCCGGATGCTGCCAAATGTATCCGACAGAGTCAATCCGGACACTGCCACGTTAAAAAGGGGTGCCAAAATCCCTACTCATGCACTTCTTCTCACAACATTCATCCAGCCAGCTTGATCTCTTGTCAGTTCCCTAGCCTCACCGACTTCCAAACCTCTCTTCCTCAAACACTCATCCACCATCTCTCTCCACCTTCTCCTTGGCCTACCTCGCCTCCTCCCTCCTTCAAATTCGCTCAGATATGCCTTTTTCACCACTCTATTGTTATCCATTCTCTCCACATGACCATACCATCTCAGTACAGTCTCCTCGATTCTGGTGGCCACCAACTTTCTCACTCCACATCTTTCGTGAATCACATTATTTCCTATCCTATCCACCCTCTGTACTCCAAATACATCCCTCAGCAGTCCCATCTCCGCTACTCTTAAACCTGACATTTCATTTTCATGCCACACCATAGTCTCACATCCATATGTTAAAGTTGGCACTAACAATCCTTCATGTAAGCCTCGTGCAGCTGCAACACTCAAGCCTCTGTTTCTTATCAAGGCCTTCATTGCACCAGCTACATTTCTTCTTTGTGTCACTCTACCTTCAACTTCTTTTGCACATTTCCCTCACTTTTCTATCACTGTACCCAGGTCTTTGAACTCTCTCACCAATTCCAGTCTCTCTCCATTCAATGTGACATCACACTGGAAGTTACTTTCTCTCTCAATAACCATCACTTTACTATTTTCTACTTTTACTCTCAGAGCACGAAGCTGACAGACATCAGCAAAACTCTGCACTACTCTACCAAGTTCTTGTATGGTACCTGCAAGCAGTACTGCATCATCAGCATACAACAAATTTGAGATATTCTACCCATCACCATTCATTACCAACACCATCTATCTCTCCATTACTCGTGTTTTTACTTCTCTCATCACGCCATCCATGTACTGAACAACCATGGGGACATCACACAACCTTGCCGCATGCCCACATTGATCGTGAACCATTCACTTAGATGCCCATTAATCCTTACACATGCTTCATTACCATAATAAAAAACCCTGATGGCACGTAGCAGCTTACCATCTACACCGTACATGCACAAAACTTTCCACAATCCTTCTCTGTTTACTTTATCGTATGCTTCTTCCAGATCCATGAATGCCATAAACACCGTATGGTCCTTCTCACAAGCCTTCTCTGCTATCTGTCTCACTGCAAGTATTTGATCCACACATATTCTTCCACTCCTAAAGCCACCCTGTTCATCACTCACTAGGACTTCTGATGTCTCTCTTACTTTCACTATAATGATTCTTCCATATACCTTCCCGACCACACTCAATAAACTTATGCCATGATAATTCTTGCACTCACTTCACTCACCCTTATTTTTGTACAAGGGTACAATCACAGCCTTTTTCCACTCTGCTGGCACAGTTTCACTCATCCATGCCTTCTTACATATCTCCAACAAGCATTGCACTCCACTCTCTCCACTACACTTAATCATCTCTGCATACACCTAATCAACCCCAGCTACGTTCCCATTTTTAAGCCGCTTCACAGCACACTTCACCTGTGCAAGTGTCATGTCTCCTGGCACTGCATTCCTTCTCTGCACACCCCCAAAACCAATCATGTTTACAGCCACTCTGCACTGTTCCCATTCATCAGGCTTTCAAAATATTCCTTCCATCTTGTCCTTACATCATCCTCTCGGGTTAATAATCTACCACCTACATCCTTCACACCATCACATTTCTTTCCGCTTTCACTTCTACATTTCCGCACAAACAAAAACGAGATAACAAAAGCAAGATAATTATCAAGATGTAATCAGTTAAAGGGGTATAATAACTTTTACCAATCAAGAGAGAAACACTTACCCTAAGATCTAAACACTTTTTGTATATATCACTCCTCCTCTGCCAGGTATCATGCACAAGTTTCCATCGAGCTTCAAGAAGGGCTACCTTCTCTGCTATCTCCTCAGATTTGAAATGACCCTGGTCAATGAATGCATTGCCAGAGGCACAGCAGTTCTGGAAGGCATCTGTTCGGGCATCAATTTCAGTCTTGTACTCTTTATGTCTTGATATTACAGCCTCAGCACCAGCGACATCTTTTGGTAACTCAGGTGCTGTGATTTTGGCCAATATTTCATTTATCCATGCCCTGCCAACAGAAAGTACTACATACATTAGTCAATACAAATTTTGAAAATGGACACAAATGTGGTGAAAAGAGTATACGGTAGTAGTAGTAGTTGTTCCCTAGGCAGTCTGCCCGAACAGTCTCGAGTCTCAAAGGAAGGCAATGGCCGAGATCGGGCTTTCCCACAGAGCTCTCAAGAAGCGTGTGTGTTGTTGGCATAGGTGATTGTGTGCAATGCAGTCTTCCATGATGTGCTTAATAGTATGGGGTGCTGTGTTACATCCTGGACAGGCATCAGCGATGGAGTCATCCAGCCTCTTCTGATAACTTAAGAGGGCTGGATGATGCCCACATCTAAGCCTGGCCAGGTGGACCCTGTCCTCATAAGGGAGATAGGATTCAGAAGGATGGATATCAGGAGGCCGTGCATGCAGATGTGCGTTGTCTTTAACCCCTTAACCGCGGGTCGTCACTTTCATGACGGTCGGGTGCAATGGATCATACTGCGGGGCGTCACTTGAGTGACTCTTGTTATTTTTAATTCCCCTGGGCTTTCAGGTGGTGACTTGTATCATCTATCAGCACTGCCAATGTCCAACAATAGTCAGAGCTGCTAATGTCATCAGTACTCCCATCCACTGTTGACAAATTAGCCATTTTCCCCCATTCTAGACTCCCCTCCCTACCTCCCCTCCATTATCCTCTTGTGTCGTCTGCTCAGCCGCTCTACGCTAAGTAAATCTTCCCCAGATTTTTCCACTGTTTTCATCCATTGAAATAAGCCCTATGCCCTATTCTTATACAAAATTTTATATATATATATATATATATATATATATATTT
>JAGKTI010000853.1:95541-109757 GCA_018397915.1 Birgus latro
GATTTTTCCACTGTTTTCATCCATTGAAATGAGCCCTATGCCCTATTCTTATACAAAATAATATATATATATATATATATATATATATATAAAATAAGGTAACTGATAGTGCCATACACCTGGAATTGGCTAATTATCACTTGGCAACATCCAACCTGCACTCGTTCACTAATTTCCCTTGCTTTTTTTCCCCGTGAAATATGCCATATGAGCTACTCTTGTAATATAAATGTATGTAAGAAAGGAAGGGAGAAGCCTGAGTGATATTTATATTCACCTGGAACTACCTAATTTATATGTATTGTCTAGATTTCCTACGACTTATTTCTTAGCATATACATTAGCAGCTGACATTTTCAACTCTTTGCTACTGAGATACAGCCAGTTCGCTCTCGTCCTTCACGGTGGAATGACGCCCGTCCATTTCTGCCGCTTTTGCGCCTATTATAAAAGGCCCTGTGACCTCTACCCCTACTAAACATCGTGTGGGAAGCGGTAAAGGACTGTAGATATATACAAGTGTAATAAAGTACTAGAAATAATAAAGTGTGAGTGTGTACATAAGTAAGAAATGACAGAACACCAGCGGCGAATTAGCGGGAGTGGGAGGCTCGTACGCACCCGTATTTTACATTGCATTCACAGAGTTTTTTTTTTTTTTGAGTATGGATTCCAAACTACTTGGAAATCAATGAATATTGTTTCTAGTGATAATATCTGGCAGTGGTATTCAGATTAGGGGATGTTGGGAAGTGTAAAGTGAAGACTTAGTTACCCAATTTCAGAAGTCTCCACAAGTCCTACGGTAGTCGACGAGTGCTAAAAAAAACATCCCAGGAGAAAGCAGAAGGTATGTGCCATATGCATATGTAATTATAATATTCTAGGACTAATACCTGATATTTGGTAAATATTTTAAAAAAGTTAGTCGGAGCGCAAATATCCTCACGGGAATGGCACGGAGCACCTCCGACAACCCCGCGGTGTAAGGGTTAAGTGACTGAATGGAACAGTGAGTGATCTGAGTATGAATATGCTTCTGGAAGCTGGTCTGAGGTGGACAGAGGGGAAGAGATGACAGTATTGTGTATGATATCGTGTGCTAGGTGTTGTTTTGATGTTCCTTGGTGTGTGTGGATGTGCTGCCATGTAGTGTAGTGGATGTTGTGGGTTTGTGGAGGCTGCAGCAAGAATTTGGGTGCCTCTCATGTCGAGATGATCCTTGACTTTGAGGACTTTGGTTTCTTGGTGTAGGTGGTCTGTAAGTGCAGTAGCTGTGCAGACTGTGATTATTTTTAGGGCCTTGTTTTGTATGGTCTGAATATGGTTACAGTATGTTTTATTGAGGTTAGGAGCCCAGGCAGGGCTTGCATAATTCATCACTGAACAAATATATTGTTTGTACACTGTTGTGATGGTTTCTTTGTTGTGTCCGAATGTTGTATGGGCAAGTGACCTCAAGGCACTGAGTCTAGGTGTTAATTTATTTTTGATGTTTGTGATGTACTGTTTAAATGACATTGATGTATTGTATGTTACTTCAAGGATTGTGTGTGTGTGTGGTAGGGGAGTGTTGTTTATGGTGAGGTGTGGAATGTGACTGTGTTCTGCTGTCCAGTTTGTGAGAAGGGTCACTGTAGATTTGGCTGGGGCTATTTTGAGCCTGTTTGTGGTGAACCATTCGTGTACTGTGCTGAGGTAAGGTTGAAGGATGTGTGTGGCTGTGTTTGCGATTTGGTGTGTACATGTGTTATGTCATTGCACAGGAATCTATGCGTATCTGTAGTGTGTGGGGCGTGGGTATGTCATGCATGTATAGGTTAAAGAGTGTAGGGGACAGAACAGATCCTTGGGGGATGCCATTTGTGAAGTTTCTGATGTTCAAAGACTGACCAGCAAAAGTTACATGTGCACATCTGCCTGCTAAGTAGTTTGCCAGCTATCTTTTTGTGTTATTGTGCATGTTTGTGTTGAATATTTTGTTTGTGAGGTTGTGGCAGGGGATGGAATCAAAAGCTTTACTAATGTCTAGTGTGATAAGAAGTGTTCTGTGTGGTGGCCTAGCTGAATTCATGCTATCAAAAACTCTCTGTGTAAGGTCTGTAAGAAGAGTGTTTGCGGAGTGTAGTGGCCTAAAACCATTATGTGATGGGGCTAGGGGTGTGTGAGGTGTAACTAGTTGTAGTACTAGTCTTTCATTGACTTTGGAGGGGGTGCAGAGGAGTGTGATGGGTGGTGTGAGGAAGGTAACATGGGGTCTTTGTTGGGTTTGGGGATAGTGATGATAATGCCACGCTTCCAGATGTTGGGTATTACGCTGAGTGAGTAGCCGTAGTTTGATATGTTGGTGAGTGCTTGTATGCCTTGTGGTCCAAGGTGTTTAAGTGTATGTTGCTTATGTTGTCTGGTCCACAGGCAGATGAGTGCTTGAGGTTGCTGATGATGTGCTTCGTCTGGGAGTAAGTGAAAGGTGCGAAGTTTGGGTCTGTGGGGAACTGTCTCTTACGCTGGATGATACATCGGTTGTCACGATGGGGGTTTAGGTGGCTGACATGAGAAAAGTGATTGATGAGAGTTTGCTTGTTGTTTGTTTGAAGGTATGGTGTCTGTTGTTGTGATGGCAGCATGTGATTGTGTAGTGTTTCTGTTGGAGAGTGTGATGCTGTTTAGTGTTTTGTAGAGTTTGCTGGTGTTTGTTTTGTGATCAAGTGAGATAATTATTCCATTTTAATGTTTGCTGTTCTGATATTTTACTGTTTATTTGAGTGTTGAGTTCTTGTATTTGTTGCACGATGTCATGTGTATGGGGTGTTGGGGAGTGTCGTAGAGTGTCCCGTTGTCTGATGAGGCCTTGAATTTCTGGTTTGAAGTTGGGGCTGTGTCTTTTTCTGTTGCCTCTAGGGATGTGTCTTTTGTCTGCATTTTGTATAATTGTATTGAAAGTGTGCACAGCGGTGTTGATGTTTGTGATGGATGTACTGTTTAATGTTTCAAAGTATTGTTCTGTTTCAGCCGTAAAGGCCTTCCAGTTGGCTCTTATAATTAGTGTATGTGCATCTGTGGCCAGCTGGGGTGATTCTGGTTTTGGTAGTGATGATGATCATGAGGTGATCAGAGCCAAGGGTTCTGACCACCCTCCAGGATGTTGTGGAGGGTGAGGTTTGGGGAGCAGAAGGTGATATCTGGGGATGATGGGAGGAAGAGGGCTTGGTGTGGGATATGGGTATGCGACTGGGATTACTGAGTATGAAAAGATGATCTGTCTGGGTTTGTAGTGCCAGCCCTCTGTCTATGTCAGGGTTGTTGACATACCAGGCCGACACCTTGGCACTGAAATCACCACCCAGGATGATTTTGGGTATGTTAGTGATGTGGTGTATTTGCGGACAGTAATTGTGTGGTACTGTGGGGGATGATTGGGGGGGAATGTATATGTTGGCGACTGTTGTGTGTGATTTGTTACCGGTGCGTATTTTAACTGATTATATTTCTGTTGTAGTATACAATATTGTACATGACTGTGTCTCACTGTGGGATGAGGCATGGTGAGCCAAGATGGTGGATGGATACAATATACTAGTGTGTGAGAATGTAAGGTATAGGTCAGGAAGCACAGGAACTGACAGGGGATCAAAATGGATGGATGATATATGTGCAGATAAACAATAAAAGTCTGCCATCCCTTTTTACCCTAACAGTCAATGTAATGACTGTCTGGCAGTATGTATGAAGTGTATCTTGAAAAAAAAAAAAAAAAAAAAACATGGCAAAGTTTGCAAGATAGAGCAAAGATTCAGGGGACTTGAATTACATATGCATTGTGTGACCCATTTCACTGGGAATGCTGCAGACAATTTTCCCACCTTCATAATGATCTCTGTGGATCCTACTTCACCCCTTCATCAAGTGGGAACTGGGTCAGGATGATGATGGTGATGTTTATGAACATTTTTGTACGAACAATAATACAACATGTACTGACTGTAACTTATGGGTAAGAGTAGACACTTAAGAGAAAATTGTCTGTACAGACATATCCAACACTCTTTTTGCTGCTGGCAAAGTATCTCATCCTCTCAGCACCCCATACAGTGCTAACTCCCTCATTATCAGTCCACTGTCACTGATAATTTAAGTAAATATTGCTCATTGCATATATCATCTAAGTAAAAGAAAACCACTTACTAATGATATGAACTAGTAATTAGGATACTACTGGAATTTTCTATCACTGCTGTACATGTTACAATGACAGCAAAAGCCATTGACACCAACTGATATCATACATTAAATTTCTTTTAGTAAGACTAAGTCCATTCATGAATGTTTCTTGATATAATTTCATTTTCTTTTCACTGGTGATTGATGATTTCAATATACAAAGAGAGGAGAAACATATCAGCAACATACTGAACTTAAAATAGCTGCAAAACATTCTGAAGCATTGAATAATTTTCAGGGTCTAACTTCCTTCCTCTGTCACATGTGATAGATGAAGGTCACTGGAAATTTTGTTCTCAGTATTGTACTACTACCAATGATTTCCTGCTGATTAGGATAATATTTCTACAACTGTGCATGAACAATTTATCCTCAGACCTTCAAGAGAAGAGAGATGAAAGACACAAGATAATCAAAACACAAGAACAAAGTGATTTAACAATTTTTGCAAACGACAAAAATAAAATGATTTTTTTTTTTCCATTCATTATCCAATCCTATGTCGCCCCACAGAGAAGCGTAGAAGCCCGGGGCTAGGCAAGTTGGTCCTGACATTTAAGATGAGAGTGACCAGCCTCACTCATCCCTGAGTGGCATTATGTGAGCAATAAACCCCAACCACCCCTTGGATATAAACCTGCACCGGCTCAATCCGATTGGAGCGTTGTAATACTGGTAAATTTTGAGCCTTGAGTTAGAAGGCTGAATAAAAAAAACTGGGTGGTTCAAGCAGGGTCACACTATATGTTATCATATAAGGAAATGAGTCCTCACCAAAGTTCCCTGAAGTCATCAGTGTAAGACTGGAGCTTCTCTGCTTGGTAAAGTTTATCTTTCCTCTGTGCAGACTTATCTAGAAGGGCATTCCAGGCCTCCACAGTTTCTTCATGCTTCACTGAGATGTGTTCACGAGCATCTGGGAATAATTCCGCCAAACGTTTGGCTTCCTCCACAACTGACTCAACCTGTAATATAATAAATATGCATTTTTGTTAACATTCATGATGTCTGATAAATATAAAATGAACCACACCGCAACACCAAAATGTACAAGAAGTTACTGGAAAGAGCAAAATATTACTGCATAACTATAAATACAACACTGACAATATGCAACTGTTAATATCAAAATATTTAAAATAAGGATTTATTAAAGAGTATAATATCACCATCATAATCATCATCATCCTAACCCAGTCTCCCACAGATGAATGAGGTGGAAAGGGTTAACAATTACAGTTGTCTTGCCTATAATGCAACTAATTTAACCTGAACAGCATTATGGGAATCAGAACTGTGGATCATACTGTGCCTATGGGAAAATGGCTTATGGTCAGAACCCTCCCAAGAGTCACCCCTAATGACCTCCACATTTCTGGCCTAACCACTTACTGGTTTTACCAAACAATGTTAAACACAATGAAAAACACACTGTATATAACCTTGAGTGTGCAGATACACCACACCATTACAATGACCACATCATCACCCCAATCACACCACCACCCAGACCACATCATCACCCAAAACACACTATCACCTAGACCATATCATCACCAAGGCCATGTCATAAATCAAACCACACCAACACCCTACACCTTCATTCATCCCACACCATCTTCCAGACTATGCTATCATCCACACCACATACACCACACCATCAAACAAATCACACCATTACCCCACACCATCACTTACACCACACTGTCATTCAACATTTGTGATCCTCTAAGCAGTCAACTGGGCTGTACTGTGGGAAATGTCCATGCAATGCCATAATGTCAAATGTAAACATTTTTTAGCCCACAGTCTGCACTGTGGTGGATGTAACCTTGCTGCAGTAGTCCGAGGACCTGAACAAGAGCCTACTGCATTATATGCAATCAGCATCATGGGAAAGCATGTTACAGGAGAACGGATAGTATAATGAACAAAATAATAATTAAGTAACTATCAAAAAGTGCTCAGAGCAAAGCTGTACATTCATTTAGCTAATCATTTAAGCCTTCACACTCTTTGGCTTCACCCCACAGGAACTGAAGCATACAAAGGCATACATGTTAACCTTGCAATACTTGTGGGGCAGAGACAGTTATGTTGATTACTTATGCTAAAATAGGGAATATTCATAAACACTTTATTCATCCATTTCAGTCCTTCATTAATTCTTTTGTTTCCTTAACTTTCAATCCTCACTTTCTCACATATTCAATTCTCATATCCATTAACCTTCATCTTGGTCTTTGTGAATCCTCCCACCCTTAAACTAATTCATACATAACCTTTTCATCACCCTATTCACCACCATTCTCTCTATGTGAACTACAAATCTTAGGACACACTAAAATACCCTACTACATACTACTACATCTGTTTCACATTTCTCTACCTCTGCCATCCTGTATATTTTCCTTAACTTTCCTATTTACTTTTTTTCACTTTTAACTCTGAAACATCTGCATGACCATATATGAGCACTAACATATCTGCATGAAATTCTCTTGCAGCCTCTGTATTCATATTGAGGCCTTCATACACACATTTACATTTTTTTTTTTTTTTTTTTTTTATGTTCACAAAGGCACAGATTGGACTAGTGTTCTCATATTTGGACAGGCCAATAAATAATTTTAATATATTACGATATGAGGCATTCAGCCCACCTATGGAATCTGGTCAAATTTACATTAGATCAGCTGTTTTGTAATACACTACACTTACTTGTTCTTTAACAGCAGCTAAGTCCCTCTCAAATCCTTGATGTTTTCTTGCAAGACCTTGAATTGTTTCAAGATCATGTCCATAGTCTTCTGATGATATAAATGCATCCTTCTCTGATATCCAGCTAATGGTTTCATCTGCATTACGGTCAAACACATGCACCTGTGAAGAACAAATACACATACATTACAGCTCAACTTTCAAATCAACTCTGTGATTGCTGAGAAAAGTCTTATGTCCTGTCCCATCATGCCAGCACAAAGTGTGTGTATGTGAATCACAAAACTTGAATTTAAATTTTTATGGGAAAAATTCAACTCATTCTGCAGTTCATAACTAGCTGCTAATGCAACTTTTACATTCCCTCCCACCTAACCATCAACTAAGTTCTGACATTTGGGGGCATTTAACAGACAGTATTACACAAGATTATAATGTAATACAATCAACCCCCAGCTATCTGTGGGTTCACATATTTGTGGATTTTTCTGGGAAATTATTTCAAGATATATCATGTTTTTCCCATGGCATCAGCTGTTCCTAGTGGTTCACAAGTTATTTTTCTACATGTTTTCCATGAGAAATACTGTCCTATACAGTTAAACTATGCAGTTATCCTGTATAGGTATGTACTGCTCAGCACATGGCAAACTCTCATTGTAATCTTTGCACGGTGAGTACAGTACATTGTACCCAGAAAGGCTTGTGCATCATCCTGTACAGTCTTTTTTGGAAGTATTAACATGCCATCAGATACAGCCAGGATTCCAGGGGCTTGAATGATGAATGAATGGAAGCATGGCCCATTGGATTGGGTAAACTTGGGCTGTCTGGATGTTGCTACTTCACCCTGTCCTAGGGTGGGAAAGGAGGTGCAGATGATGATGATGATTAATGTGCCATAAAATGTATTTGCAGGTGTTATAATGGGTTTGTAGGTAACAGGAATAGCTAAAACACCGAAATCAGTGACTCCTGCAGTAGGTTTGGTCTATTTGCAGAATTCAACATTCACAGGTACTTTGGTACATACCCCCTGCAAACAGCAGGACCTGACTGTATGAGCACAGGCAAGTGCTGAGCATAGGGTAGTGTAGAGGATGGGTTGTTATGTGAGGCTTACTGGGGCCTGAGTGGCAAGAATATATGGTACAAATACAGTCAAGTCGCCTATGGCATGGCTAATTGGTTCTGGAACAATTCCATGCCACAGAAAATTATGCCACAGAAATAACTATACTTATGGGAAAAATGGAATTTGGTTCTAGATGGTTACCCAAAGTCCCCCTTCTCACCCCACTTTTTCCCATTTGCCCCGACTTTACACAGGCACAAAATCAAGCAATCAGTCAATGCTTGTATTACATATAATAGGCACAAAAAATGGTAGGGTGATCAGCCTTGTGTCTACTTGGGCATAATACAATGGTTTGTAAAACCGCTATGAACTGGTTAGTGATGAAGCACCTATCTCTGAGCTAAGACAAAGTATAATGCCTCCCATCATCATCACCATGTATATAAGAATGATTATTAATGTGTTAAATGCGAGTTTTGTTGACACGAGCATACAAACTTTATCAAATAAACTTCTTCAATCAGTCTTCACCAGGCAGCCTCCACCACCTTTAATGTTTTGGTCGGTCAGCTGATTGCTGACCAAAACATTACAGACGGCAGAGGCTGCCCGGTGAAGCACTGATTGAAGAAGTTTATTTGATAATGTCTGCATGCTCAAGTGTCAACAAAACTCACATTTAACACATTAATAATCATTCCTATATACAAGATGATGATGGGAGGCTTTATACTTCATCTTAGCTCAGAGATAGGTGCTTCATCACTAACCAGCTCATAGTGTTACAAACAAACCTAAACACTAGTCACAATACCAAGACTCTTTAATGTTTCATTACTTAACATAATGAATTTGGTGAAGTTTAACCTCCTCATAAGAGAAAAAAGTCCACAGTTGGAGCACTTGTAGCATGAAGCTGAAGTGGTCTCCATCTTGTTTGTTTACAAACAGGGGAGTGTGCCGCCTGCCAGGGGAATTTGCCCGAGCGTTTCAAACCTTGACGTGCTGTCACGCAATAGGTGTTCTATTCGTGTGGTTCAATTTTTTTGTTCTGGCACCTTGCTGTGTCATAAAAATTCGCGTCATGGAAGTTCGCGCCATAGGCAACTTGATTGTATTTACTCTTTCCAATGGCATCTCTGTCTGTACAGTATTTTTCTTCTTTTTGCTTGGTCATGTTAATTATCATTCAGAACTATAATGCACAGATTGTACATATACATACATCATCTAATCCTGTGTTGCCCCATGAGAAGCATAGGAGCCCGGGGCTAGGCAAGTTGGTCCTGACATTTAAGATGAGGGTGGCCAGCCTCACTCATTCCTGAGTGGTATTACATGTGCAATAAACCCCAACCACCCCTTGGATATAAACCAACACAGGCTCAATCCGACTGGAGCGCCTTAGTTACTCACTAAACCACCATGTGCCAAACTTGGTTATACGGTTACCTCCCAGTGTAGTAAATGATTTCCTGGTGTACGGGAAACCATTTGGCCTGTCATTCAGTGTAGAGTCACCCACAGGCAGAAGGAAGAGGAAAGAAAGAAGGAAAGAGACATATGAGGAAGGAATGAAGAGAGGAAAGGGCAGCCACCTGAGAGCAGCACTACATCAAGTGAGTGGATGGTGAGCGTCCCACCTAACACTAACAGATCATACTGTGTATAATTAGGGCACCCTTTGACTTTGGGATGTAATCCTTTGCTTTTGTGTAAACTCAGTTCCCACCCAGCTGATCAGCTGTTTAAATGTTTCTATTACTCTTCACACATTTCACTAAATTTTTGTCACTTTAGAGACAAAAAAATATTAATCCTCATTTTGTACTGTAATGCAAAGACTGTACCGAGGAAAATTTTGGCATAGTTTGACTCATGGTGTTTGTTTCATGTGATCAACTGATGGTTATTTCTAACACAGCTTCTGATAAGCAAGAAATAAGGACAAAGATAGTCTACTCATTGCTAAATTTTTAAGTAAAGAAATTGATTTACTTGTGTATGGATTTTAAAAATTCACTGGGTGTATTGCTATGAAAATTCTTGAAATGGAAATGTTGGCACAGAGCTTGACACCACTTGTTTCTTTGCATGTTAAATGAGGGATACCTGTCTTCTGTACATTCTAATCCAAACAAGATGGCTGACCTGTCCTGGGCTAAGTGTGGCTGTTCAGCTCATCATGTCTCCTGTGCAATCTTTTGTCAGCATATGATACAGAACGCACACATACGGTAGTCTAGATTATTTGGTGGCTGGCAAAGATATGGTAACTCTTCAAAAATGCACATGCAGAAAAGGCATTCCCACTGTAGAGTACTTGAGACCCTAGATTCAAATGCCGTTTGCTACAACTTATAAAGACCATTCATTACAAGTACCACAGTTAGTCTAGTAGGCACAGTAAGAAGTGACAGTGTCAAATACTGAGCTATAATAATGAAAGGTCAGTCTATTCATCCATCATCCAATCCTCTATTACCCCAATGAATACAATGTCTACTCATGGACTGCCAGGGAGTGAAAGAAAACAGGCCCGCTCATGTGTGATACATCACACCCTCCTTTCCTAGAGTACCTACATCTATCCTTTCTCTCCCTGTGTTGGGAAGTTAAAGGGTTAGAAGAAGTTATTGAGGAAGAGGGCCTAGCGTATTTTGGTATTTGGTTCGTATTTTGGTGGATTCTTAGTTCATGAATTTCCTCAATATGGCTACCTTGGTTCAAAGGCAACAAACAAAGAAGACACATGGATTGGTGCAATTAGCAGGGGAAATGAAAACTTGATGAAACTAGTTTTGAATTCTTAGAAAAATTAAAAACAATGGAAAGTTGTCATCATGGAGCTAAAGTCCTGCAACCTGGAAAAGCCATTGTTCAGAATTTAGCTGGTCAAACTGCTGAATTTGTTTCTCTGCCTAATGAAGTAATTACTTACTTTGTTCACTGTCGTATGTTTTTTAGGATGCGAGTACAGCTTACCATCTACACCGTAAATGCACAAAACTTTCCAGTCCTTCTCTGTTCGCTTTGTCATATGCTTTTTTCAGATTCATGAATGCCATAAACACTTTATTGTCCTTCTCACAAGCCTTCTCTGCTATGTCTCACTGCAAATATTTGATCCACACATCCTCTGTCACTCCTAAAACCACTATGTTCATCAGTCACTAGGACTTCCGATATCTTTCTTACTTTCTCTATAATAATTCTTCCATATACCTTTCCTGCCACATTTAATAAACTTATGCCACGATAATTCTTGCACTCACTTCGCCCACCTTTTATTTTTGTACAGGGGTACAATCACTGCCTTTTTCCACTCTACTGGCACAGTTTCATTCATCCATGCCTTCTTACATATCTCCAAGAAGCACTTTATTCCACTCTCTCCACTAACTAATCATCACTGTATACACCTCATCAACCCCAGCTGCTTTCCAATTTTTCAGCCGCTTCACAGCACTCCTTACCTATGCTAGTGTCACATCTCCTGGCCCAGCATTCTTTCTCTGCTCTCTCTATTCCCATTCATCAGGTTTTCAAAATATTCCTTACATCTGGTCGTTACTTCATCCCCATGGGTTAATAATCTACCACCTACATCTGTCACACCATCACATTTCTTTCCGCTTTCACTTCTACATTTCCGCACCTCTTTCCAGAATAACTTCCTGTTTTCAAAGTAGTTTGCATTCATTTTTCTTCCTAGATCATCATTTACCTCCTCCTTTTTCCTCTTCACTAGTCTCTTTACATGCTTCTTGCTCTCATTATATTCTGTTCTTATTTCAACTGAACCCCTGTCCTGTAAATAGATGTATATTAATACATCTATTATCTTATGAGTAAACTCATAAGATAATAAATAGACGTATAAATATACTTGCTGATTGCTTACAAGAGAGAGAGAGAGAGAGAGAGAGAGAGAGAGAGAGAGAGAGATTCATGTTAAGTGAACTATAAGTATAACATGAGATAATATATGCTTAAGCAATGTTTCAAAGCTTATAATGAAATGAGCTAAAACCAATAAAGAGTTTGGCTACAGGTTAGCATATTATTTATTTGCCTCTATTCTGACATAACATGCAACCACATGTTAGGAAAAAAAGAAAAAATTTACTGTGTAACAGTAGCTGGGATGCGAGAGATGAGAGGAAAGTGCGACGTCATCACCCAGGAGCGGGAGCGTTTTCTTTCGCTCCCGAGAAGCCTGTGAGTAGACACTATATTCTATGGATATTGCATTACCCCATCAGATTAGGCTACTCAGTCCAGACCTTTAAGGTGAGAGTTACCACTTGCTCGACAATGAGTGGAATTACATGAACAAAAAAACTCCAATTACAGCTCACACTAAAACCCTTACAGGCTACATCTGGCTCGAATGTCTTAATCCACTAGACTGCTGCATGTCCACTTACTAGCTTTATGTTTACCAACCAACACTGGATTACAGGAAAACATTTTGCCTGTCACTCAGTGTAGAGTCACCTAAAGCACTATATCAAGTGAGTGGATGATGAATGTGGTATTTTAATTACTGGTTGCCTCCTTATCTCACTGACCAACCTGTTTGGCTCCTGCAAGTGCCTCTTGCCTAGCACTGGCCACCTCTTTCAGATCCTCCCAGAGTTGCTGTAGCTCTTCCAGCTGTCAAAATGCAAACCACGTATTGGTAATTTCTCTTATTTAATGATGAAATTATTTAAGCTACTTACATTACTATGGTAGCATTTATAGTTCAACTGTATATATAAATTAATAAAGGTTTCCCTTCATTTTCAGTACAGTACTTCACCCAGTATTCTTTCATCTTCCTCTATATTCAATGCTGCAAATTACTACTGACACCAATTTTATTGCAGCAGCATGAGAACTATAAACTGAATCAAATAAACTGGCATAGCTAAGAGATACTCGTACACTCAATAAAAACAGCATCTTCAGCACGTGATCAATGGTTTCATTATGAGCTCTGTTATGTGCGTTTTCTTTCTCAAGGTAAATATTTCTCAGTGAACAGAGTACTGCATATATTGTAAAAAAACTCCTCCTTCATGGCACAATGATCAGAACAGCAAACGTACACATTCAAGAAAAGTTAATGGCGAATATTTTCAAGCGTTTCATCCACTGTTTCAAAAAGTAAAGACATTTTTTTTTTTTTTTTTTTTTTTTTTTTGAGCATCTGTACTACTGACACAATACTTACTTTTTCATGTATCCTCTGAGGCTCAGGATGTCCGTCATCCACAAGGGCCTTGGCCTTACCCTTCATGGTATTCAGTTTCTCCTCACTGACAGTAAGAACACTAAGGAAAGATTCAAACTTCTGAATGAGTATCTCCACGTGCTCTACATCTCGGCCATAGTCTTCACTGGCAGCCACAGCCATCTGCCTGTTTAGCCATTCTGCCACCTCATCACACTCACGCAAGAACACATACAGTTTACGGCTCTCCTCCAAACGATGGGCACGCTTCTCACGCAGCAGCTGTAGTGACTTGTACTGGTCTTCCACTTCACCCTGAAATGTAAAAAGAAAGTAAGTCTCATTAGTAATATCCTATTACACAGTAGACAGTCAGCAACACATCTATTAAAGAAATACAGAAAAACATACTATTGTACAGTATGCAGTCCCAGTTTGCAGGAAAACATAAACCATACCCTGAATCCATCAGCCAGGTAACTCCCCCTGTTAGAGCATCAAAAATCTTACTAGAGAGACCCCATTCTTCTGCCGGTTGGATAGAAGCAAAAATAACCTGCCTGAGCTTTGTTAAATCATCACTGAGGAAGCGGGTGAGGGCTGCAAATTTTGGGTGTACTTCCTCATTTACTGATTTTTCTTTCATTGTTTTCTTTTATACCCTTTGGTAGGTGGGGAAGCTCACCATCCACTCACTCGATGTAGTGCTGCTCTCGGGTGTCTGCCCTTTCCTCTCCTCCATCATTCTTTCCTTCAATCCTCTTCTTTCTTTCCTTGTCCTTCTGCCTATGGGTGACTTTACACTCCCTCTTCTGTCTTTCTTTTGTTCATTCTTTCCTCATCCTTCTGCCCGCGGGTGACTCTACACTGAGTGATAAGCCAAATGGTTTCCTGCACACCAGGAAACAATTTACTATGCTGGGTGGTAACCATATAACTAAATTTTGGCACTGATGGTTTAGTGGGTAATTATGG
>JAGKTI010000854.1:0-25548 GCA_018397915.1 Birgus latro
TCATCATCATCATCCCTGGCAAACCCAGCATCTGATGTATGTTAATTGATAAACTATTGTTTCTGGAAAGATATTTGTAATACATGTGTGTAACAGTTACTGCCTTGTTTTGGTGTCCAGTCCTTTCCCTAAGAATTGCCGACCCGGTCTAGAATAGGGACCCGCTGTAACCTGCGTGTTTGGGGGACGAGAAACCGGCCCACAAATACGTAGCGTAACATCCTCCTCCCTCTTTGTATACTGATTAGTGTTTTTTGGCCAAATTATATCATTATTTAGGATTACATTGTATTTTTCAATTTTCTAATAACATTTCCAATTGGTTTTTGTATTTGTGGAGTACTACTAATATTTTATATATTTGTCTACTAAAGTTTGTGTGTGTGTACAACATACTTTTCCCCAGTGCTGTGTGTATACTATTTTTTTTTTCCAGGTGTGCATACTGTACATCCATCTCCCCAGCACTGTTGTTGGCAAGTCTGTTACAGGTACTTAATAGGCTTTTATAGGCTAGGATGAAGGGTGGGTGGGGTTCAGCTCAGGAATTAGGAAGAGGATGGGATTGGGGGAGCTTAGCTATCAGTGATGTAGTTGTTAACATCTTGGTTTACTTGGTACTTGGGCCAGTCTGGCTCATTAGTCTGGTCGGTTGGTTTGACTCTTCTGTGGTTGACCTGGGAAGCTGGGCCATAGAAGAAAACGACGACACGATGAAGAAGATGACGATGAAGACAATGCTGGCAAAGAAACAGAAACCAAAGAAGACTAAGAAGAAGTACAAGAAAAATGGTGTGATTGCCACGACAGACTTACAGCCATAACAAGGCAGTAACAGCGGAACAGTACCAACGTCTGCATAAACAGGCAAACAGTGTTACTTTCCACCTGTTTATCTGTCTGTATATACGTTTATCTCTCGTCTGTATGTCTCTCTCTCTCTCTCTCTCTCCCTGTCTGTCTTTTTGTATGTATATCTGTCTATATCTATCCATTCATATCCAGACACCTCAATCCTGGGGAGGTTGGCCGTCCAGCATCACGCATATTTCTCCAGGAATCACTTTCAGCACACTCATAAAAAAAATAAAAAAAATAAAACAAATAATGCAGTGTGAAACTATTTTTGAAAGTCATTAGTCATCAATAATAAAGGAAAAAAAAACAATAATGAAGTCGTCAGTGCTATGCTGCGTGTGAAAGGGTACGACTTCTCGTTCCTTAGACACGGAGCCTGGAGCGGGGTCCTCTTTCCAGACCGGGTTGGGTTCTTTAAGGCAACCAACGGGAACAGAGCCTAAAAACTCAGGGCAACAAACCTTACACGTATATTACCATAAATCACAGTTCTGAGTCAGATACACAATGGTACACTTTATAAGAAAATAGTATACTCAGCAAGACAGGGCCGGAGGACTCTGTGACAGGGGAGGTGTGACTGGGGCTTGTTGTAGGGTGAGGCCCGGTGGAAGTGGAGGGCCCGGGATGGCGGCTTGCATCAGGAGGCCACTGGTTGTCGGGGAATCCAGAGGGGCCTTTTGTCAGAAGCCCGGGTTACTGGTGCTCGTCCGGGGCCTCGTCAGGAGGCCGGGCTGTGGTTGTCTCATCCAGGAGAGGTCTGAGGGCAGTGATAGGTGGACATCCTTCCTGAGGGGTCCGGGGGCTTGGGCCTAGGGGCTGGGTCTGAACAAAGAGAGTAGGCGCGCTTGCCTGTGCTTACTCTGTCAGGCAGGAGGTCATCGGGTGGGGCTAGGGAGGTCATGCCCCGGGATCCTGGGGACATCTTGGCTGGTCCAAGGGCTGCGGTCTCACCGTCGGGCCTCCGTCAGGTGTGGGCTGCGGCAGCTCAGCATGGCAAAGTCCGACCGGGGTTGGGACCACTGAGAGTCGAGCCGAAGGGCTAGAACCCCAGGAAACAGGGGTCCTTGCCAGGCCTTCTCCAACTGCTGTTCTAGGGGGAGGGCATCATAGTTGGGAGAGAGGGGGAGGATACCCGCCATCGCCCTTTCTTTTGGGTCTTTGGTGGAGCGGCAGGGTGGCCGTCTCCTAGGTGCGGCAAGGTGGCCGTCACCTTTCCTCCTTTTATGGAGTTAGAGCGAGGGCGGCTGGTGTCCGACACCTTTCCTCCTTTTATGGAGTTAGAGTAAGGGTGGCTGATGTCCGTCTTTGCCCCACGTGCAGCAAGGTGGCCGTCAACCGGTGTGAGTAAATGTGGCAAGGTGGCAGTCACCTTTCCTCTTTTTACGGAGTTAGTGCGAGGGCGGCAAGGTGACCATCTCCTCCCCATTTGCAGCAAGGTGGCCGTCACCCGGCATGACTGATGGAGGGAAGCAGAAAGTAAGTGGCTGGTGGCCATCTCCGGGATGCTGTCTGGGGATAAAGAGTTAGCCCCACCCTGAACCTGGCGAGGGCTGGTCTGGTGGGGATGTGATTTGCCATGACTGTGAACTCCGTGGCAAGTTACCTAAGTGCGAGGGAGGGGGTGCAGAAAAGATGCAGGCGTGCCCGTCTTGCACAGAGCCCGCACAGCTCATTTTCGCTCCATGGGTATCTCCTCCTGGGGAGGGTGTCTCACCCAGGTAAGGTCCATGGGGTGCTTTGGTATTCTGCCACGTATTTTGTGTTCTGTTTTTGGTGATCTGCATTTCAGTCAGCATGGAGTGATTGTGTACTTCTCACTTCTCAGATAACCACGAATGCAGTAATCGTGAATAATAAACAAGTCAGTCGAGCACTTTAATTTGAATGACAGTATAATTTACAAGAACTGAGCTCACATAATTACCATACCTAATTATTTACGTCAACATGTAGTGTCTTCACATACCGTAAGAGCCGAATTTTCACAAGCAAAGACCGTCAGTTCATAACAGGTCGGGCACAAAGCTTCCCCCCCCCGAACTTGTTTGCATTAAATGCGAAAACATGAATTTCACTGCTCCTTCATCATTAATTTTTTTTTTCTAACAAAGAAACTATCCACATCGTAAACACATCCGACTCATTTTATCTGTGTGATCGTTTGCATTTAAACTCCTACACCACACGCCACTTTGTCCAACAGTTTTACATATTTTTTTGGAATAAATACTTTACTTGTGTTCATAGCACTTTCAGGGTGCTTAGGCATAACTAAAGTTAGTTTGGAACCACATGCTCAGAGTTCTGAGAGGAAATGAGGAGCAAGGAAATATGCAAATAAAGCTTCTCATCACAGTGACCATCCACACAATGCTGAGGCAGGCAGTGGCAGGTGGTATGGGACATGGGTCATTTGGGTTGTGTCGAGTCGAGGAAGCCAACCAGCGACCGACAAATTCATAACACAAGAGCTGTAAACATATGCAGTCATCTGGAAATCCATTACCTAATTGCACCCACCCCACACAGTTTCTCTCGTGCAACTGAGTGAATTTTACCATGCTATTAAGTAATTATGGGAGAAATTAAATGCCTGTGTTACTGTAAGATCATTGTCTCTTTTTGTCTTAAATCTCGACTCTAGTGCATAAAAATTTTTTCCACCACAAGGGGGGGAAAAGTGGACATTGGGTAGGGGTGCAGAAGGACATAGGGGGTTTCAAGAGTCCCTGTAACACAAAATTTCTCACGGTAGGGATGCAGAAGCAATTAACTGTGTTAGATGAGGGCAGACTGTATATCTGTAACTTACTTTTTACTATCCATAATTTAAAAAAATAAATAAATAAAATAAAAGAATGTATAAAATATACTATACAGAACGTGCTAAGATATGCTGCAAAATTCCTACTGCAAGACTTCGTACGATCTTTTTGATATATGGTGTAAGTTTGGTTGACACTAAGTACTTTACAAACAGAAAACTCCTTTGCATGGAGTGTGTAACATTACATTAAATACTGAATGATGTTACATACTGTAACATTACTGTAACATTACATCACAGCTCATTTCAATATTTAACATAAGCACAGAAGTCCAGGGCAACTGAAAAACACCAAAATGTGAAAATCAGACACTGATAATGTGAATATCAACCAATGAAAAACTAAAGTATGACTCAACTGTGTACAGTCTGCAAATATTATAGTACTGAATATCATTAGCCAAAATGGACCTGAAGCGGTGGCATCTTCATCGTGGGTCTACCCCCCCAAGGCTGTCGAAGTAGAAGAGGAGGACAGCATGAGGGCCAAACCACCGCAAACCCCTCCGGCCTCTCATGGGGCCCGAGAACCTGGAAGTGGATTTGGTCACCCAGGCAAGTACCACTCCTCTCAGCACAACACATACAACAACACCTTTTCTACACCGAGAAATCACTCCCCGGCAGTCATTTCTTGACGACTTCTTCCAGCCGGGGACACTGAGAGCAATCCAGGACCCACCAACAAATACATATGTCCAACATGCTCAAAACCTATCATGTCGAGCCGACAGACAAAGGGTTCGGTTCAGTGCAATTCCTGTAAGAACTGGACCCATTACATCTGCACAACACTTGCATCCAGAAAACATTTACACAAACACCTGGACCTGCTCCTTATGCTCTTTCCCCCCACCCACTAACCCCCCCACCAACCCTACTCCACACCTCCTCAGCCAAACCCACCGATCCTTCCCACAACATCCAATCCCCAAACCCCTCCCATTCCACCCCATCCTAATCCACCCCAACCCTTACCTCCATCACAACCTTCTCCTACCCCTTCCCCTCCACCCACACCACCACCTCCCCTCCGTGCTACAGCAGCCAACACACATCGCACACGCAATATATACATCCTTCAGTTGACCACAGATGGCATAAACACCAAAAAATAAGAACTCACACAATTCACCAAACAACAAAACATACACACTGCCATTTTACAAGAAAGAAAACTACACAGAACACAAACAACACCATTTCATAATGTCACTATCATTCGACAAGACCGGGCCGACGGTGGTGGCAGTGGACTCATCACCCTGGTACAAAAATCCATCAACTTTTCAGATACCAGGACACATACAAAGTCACTTCTCCCCCCACATGACACCAAAAACAGAAATACAATCGGTTAAAATATGCATTAGAAACAAATCACATATAACAATTGCCAACACATACATTCTTCCTCAACCGTCCCCCACAGTACCACACAATTACTCTCCACAAATACACCACATCACTAATATACCCAACATCATCCTGGGTGGTGATTTCAATGCCAAGGCATCGGCCTGGCATGTCAACAACCTTGACATAGACAGAGCGCTGGTATTACAATCCCAAACATATAATCTTTTCATACTGAATAATCTCCATCAACATACCCATATCCCACACAAAACCCTCTTCCTCCCACCATCCCCAGACATCACCTTTTGCTCCCCAAACCTCACTTCCACAACATTCTGGAGAGTGGTCAAAACCCTTGGATCTGATCTCCTCCCGATCATCATCACTACCAAAACCAGATTCGCCCCAGCTGGCCACAGACACACATACACTAATTATAAGAGAGACAACTGGGAGGCCTTCACAACTGAAACAGAACAACATTTCATAACATTAAACAGTACATCCATCACAAACATCAACACCGTTGTGCACACTTTCAATACAATTATACAAAATGCAGACAAAAGACACATCCCTAGATGCAACAGAGAGAGACACAACCCCAACTTCACACCAGAAATTCAAGGTCTCATCAGTCAACGGGACACACTACGACACTCTCCAACACCACATACACAAGACACTGTACAACAAATACAAGAACTCAACACTCAAATGAAGAATAAAATACCAGAACAGCAAACACTAAACTGGAATAATTTTATCTCCAAACACCTGACCACAAAACAAACACCAGCAAACTCAACAAAACACTAAACAGCATCACACTCTCCAACAGCAACACTATACAATCACATGCTGCCATAACAACAACCGACACCATACCATCAAACAAACAACATGCAAACACTCTCATCAATCACTTTTCACGTCAGCCATCTAAACCCCCATCGTGACGGCCGACGTATCATCCGACATAAAAGACAGATCCCACAGACCCAGACTACACACCATTCACTTACAGCCAGACGAAGCACATCCTTAGCAACCTTAAGCACTCATCTGCCTATGGACCAGACAACATAAGCAACATTCACCTTAAACACCTTGGACCACAAGGCATACAAGCATTCACCAACATATCAAATTACAGCTACTCACACAACATAATACTCAACATCTGGAAGCATGGCATTATCATCACTATCCCTAAATTCAACAAAGACCCCACGTTACCTTCCTCACATCGCCCCCTCACACTCCTCTGTACCCCCTTTAAAGTCAATGAATGACTAGTACTACAACTAGGTACACCTCACATCCCCCTAGCCCCATCACAACATGGCTTTAGGCCACTACACTCCACAAACACTCTTCTTACAGACCTTACACAGAGAGTTTTTGATGGCATCAATTCAGCTAGGCCACCACACAGAACACTCCTAGTCACACTAGACATTAGCAAAGCTTTTGATGCCATCCCTTATCACAACCTCACAAACAAAATATTCAACGCAAACATGCACAATAACACAAAAAGATGGCTGGCAAACTGCTTAGCAGGCAAATGTGCACATGTAACATTTGCCGGTCATTTTTTGACCATCACAAACTTCACAAATGGTATCCCCCAAGGATCTGTTTTGTCCCCTACATTCTATAACCTATACATGCATGACATACCCACACCCCACAGATACACATAGCTTCCTATACAGATGACATAACACTTACATGTACACACCAAAATGCAAACACAGCTGCACACATCCTCCAACCTCACCTCAACACACTACACGAATGGTTCACCACAAACAGGCTCAAAATAGCCCCAGCCAAATCTACAGTGACCCTTCTCACAAACTGGACAGCAGAACACAGTCACATTCCACACCTCACCATAAACAACACCCCCCTACCACACACACACACAAAATCCTTGGTGTAACATACAATACATCAATGTCATTTAAACAACACATCACAAACATTAAAAATAAAATAACACAAAGACTCAATGCCTTAAGGTCACCTGCCCATACAAAATTTGGACACAACAAAGAAACCACCACCACAGTATACAAACAATATATACATTCAGTGTTGAATTACGCAAGCCCTGCTTGGGCTCCTAACCTCACCAATACACACTGCAACACTCTACAGCCCATACAGAACAAAGCCCTAAAAATAATCACAGGCTGCACAGCTACTACACCCACAGACCACTGACATCCATAAATCAAAGTCCTCAAAGTCAAGGATCACCTAGACATGAGAGGCACCCAAATTCTTGCTGCAGCCTCCACAAACCCACAATATCGACTACACTACATGGAAGCACATCCACCCACACCAAGGAACATCAAAACCTCCACAAACCCACAATATCCACTACACTACATGGCAGCACATCCACCCACACCAAGGAACATCAAAACAACACCCAGCACACGATATCATACACAAATACTGTCATCTCTCCTCCTTCGCCCACCTCTGACCAGCTTCCAAAAGAATATCCATACTCAAATCACTTGCTGCTCCATCCAGTCACTTAAAGACAACACACAGCTGCATGCATGACCTCCTGATATCCACCCTTCTGAATCTTATCTCCCTTGTGAGGACAGGGTCCACCTGGCCAGGCTGAGATGTGGGCATCATCCAGCCCTCTTAAATTACCAGAAAAGGCTGGATGACTCCGTCGCTGATGCCTGACCAAAATGTAACACAGCACCCCAAACTATTAAGTATATTATGGAAGACTGCATTGCACACAATCTCCTATGCCAACAACACGACATACACTCCTTGAGAGCTCTGTGGGAAAGCCTGGTCTCGGCCATGGCCTTCCTTAGGGACTCGGGGCTGTTCGGCCAGACTGCCTAGGTAACAACTACTACTACTACTAGCTAAAATTCTAATGAACTGTAAATATGTACTAAAACTTCATACAAGAAATAACTACTAGGAGGAGAAGCATTTCTCAAAGCAAAAACTCAAAAAATCAGTCCACTGAGGTTTGGAGATAACCTTGCTTTTCTGAATGTTCCTACAGTAAAACCAATTACATGTCCCTGGCTTTTTTACTGGCATACAGTCAGGCTGGGTAACATGCAGTTATTTTAGTCTTAATACCTACCATGACTTAAAAATTCCGTGAATTATAAATAACATAATTTATGGGGAAAATTACTCGAGTCTAATCTCTCGGCAAAGCTGCCCCCTATAACCATACTGTACTTACACCCAACTAGGCACCAGCAAACACTAACACTCTTTTAAAACAGTATGTAATGCATGTATTTCATGGGAATGAACAATATTGTAAGGTTCTTACCTGACTCCGACGGACAACAATGTTTACATGGATGGGGGAGGGGAGGGGTTCTGTGGCTTGAGGTACACTATGGCTGCTCAGCATGAGGCGAGTGTGGTAGTAGTGGGGACAACAGGGTGGACTAGTGTGTCCGCTTGCCACTAGGCGTGGATGGGAAGCGCTGTGATTGGCTTGTCATGCTTGAATATAATTGGCTTCCGGCCGCGACTAGTGTATGCGATGCCGCGGCTTGGAAAACTCCTCGGAAATAAGTCACTTGGGACAGAGACCATGACAATCAAATTGGTAAAATTGGTCACCATGATGTATGAAGCAACCAAGGTTTGTCTGGAAAAGTACTGTGAATTAGAAAACCGCAACTAACAAATTCATGATATATACATGTTGACTGTACAGTATGTTGTTACCAGATACTATACTGTACTATGCAGTCAGCTCTCCTCCAATGCAGGTTTCTGCACTACAGATTTACTTCTCGTATTCATAAAACATAAGTAATTTGTTACACTTCTCTTTCCACAATGCAGTTTTTTAAAAATGCATATGCCATAGCCCTCCTACACACAATATACAGTACAGATGGCCCTCCACATTCACGGGGGTTAGGGAACACAGACCCCCACAAATGTGGATTTTCTGCGAATGTTTGGTGCGCCCTCCCATAAATGCCTCTACAGCTGCAAATAGCCCCCTGTGAGCAAGTGTGCACATACCGTACCTAATAACCCATACCTGGGACCTGAAATCAGAATAAAATGTCACAAAAAGCCCACTACCCCAACTTCTTACAACCATACCAATTAAATTCAGTCTTTGCTCCACAGAGGGGCAATCCGCAAATGTGGAGGGCTGCCTGTACTGTATTTGCCTGAATGAACATTTTGCACTCATACAGGTTAAGTACATAAAAGTGGAGGGTTATTTCTTGTTATTATTTACTCACTGTATATGAAATAGTACAGTGATAGGTGGGGGGCTCACCATCCACTCACTCAATGTAGTACTGCTCTTGGGTGCCTGCCCTTTCCTCTCTCCCTTCTTTCCTCTTCTGTCTTACTTTCCTTCATTCTTTCCTCTTCCTTCTGTCTATGGGCAACTCTGCACTGAGTGACAAGCCAAATGGTTTCCTGTATAGTAGGAAACCATTTACTATGCTGGGTGGTAACCATATAACCAAATTATTGTGTCTGGCGGTTTAGTGGGTAATTATGGCGCTCCAATTGGATTAAGCCGGTGAAGGTTTACATCCAAGGGATGGTTGGGGTTTATTGCTCATATAATGCTATTCAGGGATAAGTGAGGCTGGTCACTCTCATCTTAAATGTCAGGACCAACCCCAGACTCCTGCATTCCTCTGTGGGGTGACATAGGATTGGATGGTGGATGTGGTGGTGGTGACTTTTCACTTATACAATCACTGTGATGCCCAAATTCTCACTATACAATATTCTTTCCAGGTTATACACTTGCTACAATGCATCCCAATCATACAAGGACATACTGCATAGTGGTAACCTGGCAGACCATGCACAAGCAATCCATGTAAGCAGGCCTCTTGAATCCATTGTAATAAAGCTAATGTGTTAACCAAGTCTCCGGCCGGTCCCCACCTGTCTACTAAAAACCCTCTATGAAACCAACTAGACTAGACTACAGATATGGTTCCAAAGGGAGTAGCCTACTGTATAGGGATAAAGCAGACGGTGACATTTAAAAGGCTCAAGGAAGTAAAAATGTGGGAAAAATCTCACCATGATATACTCCAACTTGGTAGCTAAAACTCTTGTGTGTGCCTAGCTAGGCTATAGATATGGTTCCTAATGGAACAGCCTACTGTATAGTGGTAAAGCAGACAAAAGACAGCAATATTAAAACGGTTTAAAGAAATAAAAAAGTGGTGAAAATCTCACCATGACAGACTTCATCCAGATGACTAAAAACCCTCTGCGACTCAAAATTCTCTTTAAAGTCCCAAGTGCTAGTCTCAAACTCCTCAAATTCTTGACAAAAGTCAAGCTGGCAGTCGAGATGCTGGCCTAGACATCATTGGAAGGGTTGTCTGAAAGTAGATTGAAGTACCAAGCTGAATTTTGGCACCACTTATGGGCTGTGTGTAGATGGAATCAATGCAATGCAGTCCACATAAGTAGAAGGAATACTGTAGTTAAAAATTTAAGCTATGCTCATAGTACTAATGTCATAATATTAATGGGGGCTCAGAGATGGCAAAAACAAAATGATTATTTTAGACTGACAGATCTATGACAAAAAGTGTGAAGTTTTTTGGCAGCTTATTAAGAACATGAAGCCTGTGATATGGGTTTTAAGAAAAATTACTTGGAAAAAAAAAATCTGTATGTCTGTTTGCAAATGATGTACTGCATTCCTTCAGGAAGTGGAGTGTTCACACGGAACCTCAACTTGAGTGGGAAGATGACAAGAAGCATGGAAATGAATGGCATCTTTATTTCAGATGCTTCACCATTTAAAATGTCATCAGTGATCTAAAAGGGATATTATAAACACTAAAACATATCTCACACACATACACACACACACACAAAAAGGGGCTTAAAAAAACGGGAGAAAACTAAAGAAGTTCTGTAACATAAAGAGGTACAGTAATCCCTCGATATGCCAAACCCTCTTTAAACAAATTTAGGTTTTAACAACCACCTTGAGCTAGCAGAATGTTATGATTGTCATTTGGTAAAAGCATGGACAAGTGGGAAACACTGACCAACTTGGCATCCCTACACACACACACACACACCGAAGAAATGGTTAGGTCTGTGAGACTCGAGAGAGACTTGAATCAAGTAAAGAAAATACTGGGCAAGATCGATCCTGAAGGAAACAAGTGAGAATAAGAAATTGAGGAAGTAAGAAGGATAGGGCCACACAAGAAAGAGGAAGCAAGACCAATTAGGGTTAAGCTGTCATCAGAAAGTGTAGTAAATGATATACTTAAGGTGACCTGGAAACTAAGTAAAGAGGCAGGGATGGAAAATATTATAGTAAGAAAAGACTTGAATGAAGAAGAAAGAGAAGTTTTAAAATCTTTGAAGGACCAAGTAAAGGAGAAAAATGACAGGAGGACAGAGGAAAAATGTAAATTTTTTTTTTGGAGAGTGATGGATATGAAATTAAGAAAGTGGTATGTGAGGAATTAGAAGTGAAGGAAACAAAGGGGAGAGATAGGAATATGAAAAACAGGACGAGTAAAGATAAAAACAGTGCAGTAAATCTAAGTATCATGTACAGTAATGTAGATGGTTTAATATCTAAGAAGGGGGAAATTGGAGACTACTGTATACAAATGAGAATAAACCTGAAATTATTTGCTTGGTAGAGACTAAATTGCCCCAAGATGTCGATACAAAATTATTTGGATGGAACAACAGAGAAGGACAGAGAAGGTAAGTTTGGGGAAGGTATAATGATATTAACCCGTAATGACCTAAGAGCAAAGAATATAAAATTTGAAAATACCATGGCAGAACTTTTGGGAATTGAAATAGAGGACAGTTATGGAGAAAAAATAGATGTAATAGTATTTTACATGCCCCCCAAAACTAAGGCATGGATGAAGGAAGATTCTATATATCTATCTATAGCCAGACGCCTCAATCCCGCACGGGGTGGCCACAAACAAATCGCCTCCATGTCACTCTGTCCCCTGCTATTTCACTACCACACTCCCAACTCACACCCCCCTCTCTCATATACCTCTCCATTCCATCCCTCCATCTCATCCTCGGCCTACCCCTCCCTCTCGCCCCCTCCACCTCACTCACATACACTCTCCTCGTCAGTCTTTCACTCTCCATCCTCTCCACATGCCCAAACCACCTTAACGTGTTTCTCCTAACGCTTCCCATCACGTCCTCAAGCACACCACAACGCTCCTTCACTTCCTCATTTGTTAGTCTGTCTCTCCATGTGACTCCACATGCTCCTCTCAAATAACTCATTTCCACTGCTCTCACTCTTGACTTCTGTCCTTCCAACAGGGCCCAAGCTTCACTTCCATATGTCAGAGTTGGTATCACAATACTGTCATGTAACAACTTTTTCACTTCCATGCTCACCTCTCTGTTTCTTATCACTTCTTTCAACGAACCAGCAACCTTTCTTCCCTGCTGTACCCTTTCGAGCACTTCACCCTCCAGACTTCCATCCTTACTCATCACACTGCCCAAGTACTTAAATTCACTCACATTCTCCATATCCTTCCCATCCAGTCTCACTGTTCATTCACTGGCTTCACTTCTCTCGAAGACCATCCTTTACTCTTCCCTACATTCACCTTTAGATTCCGTTTCTTACACACTCTCCCAAACTCATCTACCAAGCCTTGCAGCTCCCCTTCGTCTTAGCTCAACAACACAGTATCATCTGCAAACAACAGTACATGGAGTTTCCACATACTGCCCTTTCTCACTAGGGCCACTCCAACATCCACTGCCCGACCTTGTATCTCTTTTATAACCCCATCCATGTACAGACTGAGCAAACATGGAGACATGACACATCCTTATTTCAATCCAACCTTCAAATGGAAAGATTCACTCAGTTTGCCATCCACACGCACTGCAGCCATAGCACCCTCATACATACTCTTCAATGCCTTCAACAATTTCCCATCCACTCCATATATTCTTAATACCTTCCACAAACCTTGTCTATCCACCCTGTCATATGCTTTCTCCAGATCCATGAAGGCTGCATACAACTTCTTGCCCTTCTCTAGAAACTTTTCCGCTAAGGATCTAAGAATGAATATCTGGTCTACACAACCTCTTCCCTTCCTAAAACCTCCTTGTTCTTCGCCAACTAATTCCTCAGTAATTTCCCTAACTCTGTCAATAAGTATCCTACCATATACTTTTCCTATTACACTGAAAAGACAAATGCCCCTATAATTACCACACACTGCTTTTTCCCCTTTTCCTTTGTACAGAGGAATAATTATACCTGACTTCCAATCCTCTGGGACTCTACCCTCCTCCCAAGCCAATCTGCACACCTTCCACATCCATTCTATTACTATCTCTCCCCCATGCTTCAGCATTTCACCACACACTCCATCAATTCCTGGGGCTTTCCCCATTTTAACTTTCTTCATTGCTTCCACCACTTCCATCTTGTTGATTTCTTCCTCTCTTCTCACAACCCTCCTTCTCCCTGCCATTCCCCAGCCACTTATACTTGCATTACTTTCATTCTCTATGTTCAACAGTTCATTGAAGTGTTCTCTCCATCTGTTTACTTTTTCTCCCTTCTCCACTAGTAATCTACCATTTTTATCTTTCACACCCCCACTGACTTCACTGGCACCCTGTCTAGCTCTCTTTACCTCCTTCCAGAACATTTTCTTACATTCCCTCCACTTTGCACTCAAATTCCTTCCAAATTCCTCATCCACTCTCTTCTTACTCTCTCTTACTAATCTTTTCACCTCTCTCCTCCTCACTACATATAACTCTCTCGTCCGTCTCTCAGCTTCTTCGTCGCCCCTGTTCCTCATCCACTCATTATATGCTTTCTTCTTTTGTGCCACAGCCTCTCTCACCTCTTCAGTCTACCATGCTGTTCCCTGAACCCCCTTTCGTCTTCTCTTCACCCCACATGAACAGTTAGTAAGAGAATCCATTATTTGGCTAAAGATGTTAATTGAATGAAGAAATTGAAAAATAATAATGGGAAATTCTAATTGTAGAGAAGTTGATTGGGAAAGTATGGATGCTGGGAACAATGAGGAATCATGGGGAAACAAATTAATGGAATTTGTGATGGAAAACATGTTAACCCAATTGATCAAAGAAAATACAAGAATTAGGGGTGACGACAAACCATCGAGGCTCAACCTAGTGTTCACAAAGGACCCAAATGATGTGAAGAACATAACCTACCAATGCCCCTTTAGTAAAAATGATCATTTGGTTATTGAGATGGAAATGGTAGGAGTAAGGGAAGGAGAGAGAGAAGAAAAACACAGAAAAAATTGATACAATTATGGGAAGGCAAACTTTGCTTCCCTGAGGAACTTTTTCCAAAATGTAGACTGGAGTAAAATGAATATGATCACAAATGTTGATGAGAAATATGAGTTTTTGATTGAAGTATATAAAACAGGAGTTAATATGTCCCAAAATTTTCTGCAGGTATGGAAAGGAAGAAAGAATGGTTTAAAAACAGATGTAGGATGACACAAGAGGCAAGAAAAAAAAAGCATGGAATAAAGTGAGAAGAAGGTATAGTAAAAGGGGCTTGGGAGGAGTACAAGCAGGTAAGAAATGAATATGTAAGGGTATGGAAAGAAGAGGAAAGGAAATACGAAAAAGATATTGTATCTAAATGTGAAAAAGAGCCGAAACTATTTTATAGGTTTGTAAATGGCAAAATGAAAGTTAAGGACAGTATAATACTACTGAGGGATGGAGATGAAACATATGAAAGAGAGGAAGAATTGTGTGAAATAATGAACAACAAGCTGCAGTCAGTTTATGTATTGGAAGAAGAATTTAGGGGGCCTGAAATGGAACCCAGGCTGACGGGAATGGCCAAAATTACAGTTGACATGAATGAGGTGCTACAGCTGATGAAGGATTTGGATGTGAGGAAAGCAATGGGACCAAATGGTGTGGCTGGATGGATCCTGAAGGAATGTGCCGACCAGTTAGTATGGCCAGTTTATGTCATCGTCAAGACCTTGCTGGAAAATGGACAGTTACCTAAAGATTGGAAAAGAGCAAGTATTGTGCCAATCTTCAAGGGAGGAGATAGGGAGGATCCACTTAATTATAGACCTGAGTCACTTACTAGTACTGTTTGTAAAATCTGTGAGAAAATTGTTAGAAAAAGATGGATAAAGGATTTAGAAGAAAATGAAATGATAACACCAAGACAGTTTGGTTTTAGGGAAGGAAGATCATGTGTTACTAACCTATTAAGTTTCTACAGTAGGGTAATAGATGTCATACAGGAGAGATAGGGATGGGCAGACTGTGTCTATCTGGATCTCAAGAAAGCATTTGACAGGGTGCTCTAAGGGAGGCTACTGTGGAAGCTGAAGACCTTTGGAGGGGTGCATGGGAAACTATTAAAGTGGATGGGAGATTATTTTATAGGAAGGCAGATGAGAACAGTTATAAGAGACAAGGTTTCACAATGGAGAAACGTGACTAGTGAAGTACACCATGGCTCTGTCCTGGCCCCTATAATGTTTCTGATATATGTAAATGATTTGCCAGAGGGTTTGAATAGTTACATGAGTATGTTTGCTGATGATGTTAAAATTATGAAACATATTAAATGTATTGATAGTTGTAAAGAACTGCAAGAGGACTTGGACAAACTCCACAGCTGGAGCCAGACTTGGAAAATGGATTTTAATGCCAAGAAGTGTCATGTATTAGAAATGGGAAGTGAAAGAAGACTGCACTGGACATATAAAATGGGCAATGAGAAAATTAGGAAAGGAAAGGATGAGAAAGACTTGGGAGTGATTATTTGGGATGACTTCGTCACCAGAAAAGCATATAAAAAAAATCATTGGGGGAAATTATAGATTACTGACTAACATGAGTGGCTTTTAATTATATGGATGAGGAAATGTTGGGGGAGTTGATAGTGACCACGATAAGACCGAGACTAGAGTATGCAGCTGTGGTATGGTCACCTCATTTGAAGAAGCATATTGATAAACTAGAGAGGGTTCAACGGATGGCAACGAGGATGATACCATGTTTAAGAGAACTCACCTATGAGGAGAGATTGGAAAAACTGAAGTTACCAACACTGCGCGAGAGAAGGGAAAGAGGTGACTTGATCAGGATATTCAGAAATGTAAGAGAACTGGAAAGGGTGGATGGAGAGGATCTTTTTGTGTTGGATGATGGAAGAACAAGAGGTCATGGCTTCAAGTTGAGGAAAAGTAGATGTCTTAATGATCTCAAAAGGTTCAGTTTCCCGAACAGAATCATAAGTATTTGGAATGACTTAGACGAAGAGGTGGTGCAGGCGAAAAACATTCATGTATTTAAAACTAGATTAGATGAATGTAGATATGAAAACAGGACAACATGAGCTTAGCTCAATTCCTGTATACTACAAATAGGTAAAATACAAATAGGTAAATACACAGACACACACACCATCCTCTGCAGCCCGCAGAACACTGCGTCAGTCTCTGGATGACCAGCGTCATGAGAGGAACCATAAATACAGCATTTATTGTGAAAAAGAGCCATTTAGACCTAGCTGTACATTACTGTGTACAATTGTACGACCAAATGATGCTCTATATTTAACAATCTTTGTTCGGTAAGTCACAATGTCTAGGAAATTACCAAACAGCATGGTGTTCTGCTTTAACACTTTCGCGATCTTTGGACGTGGATCCGCGTCCAACCTGAAAGTGTTGAACCAGTTCCTTAGATGCGGATCCACATCCAAACAAAGAAATATTCACCATAAATCAAGAATTGCCTCTAGTATCCCGAAATTTGATCTGCTATTAGCCTAACTGAATTTCCAGTTCAATGATACTATTTTCAATCATGGGAAAATTTGAAAATGTGACTAAAAAACAATTAGAAAAATGGTGGTATAAACATTCATATTTATATGCTCTTTCAGTTTATACTCACCATAACTACTGTATTTTACTTTATGCAATATCACTTTCTATTTTCTTTCATCTTATTCTAAAAAGTCTCAGCTTTCTAATGGTATAAAACAAATCCGCTAATCCAAACATTTTAGGATGAAAAAAAATGGTCAGAACAGAAAAAACTCGAGCTCGAGGATTTGGTATAAACATTCTTATGCACTCATTCAAATTAAACTCACCATAACTATTTTACTTTATGTGATGATGATGATGATGATGAGATTCGCCACACTTTATGTAATATCACTTTCTTCTTTCTCTTATCTTATTCTACAATGTCTCAGTTTTCCAAGGATATAAATACAAATCCCCTATACCAAGAAAAGAAAAAACTTGAGCGCGCGGTAGAGGAGGGGGAGGAGGGAAGGACAGCAAGGTGGGGGGAAATCTGGAGGGTTCTGCTAGCTGCAGGGGAGTTGGCCTGTGAAAGTGTTAACGTCAAGAGTCTGGCATCAATTAGTGTTATATCATGGGTGTACTGTACTGCTGACATAGTGTTGTTTGGAGATGGGTTATGGTTTCAATATATAGTGATTCAGGCAATCTTAACCCTTTCACATACCATTGACGGCTTTGGCCGTCATTGGCTTCTGAGGCTCAGACGTTCGGATGTTGGCTTCAGCCATCATCTGAAGATGAGGATTAATTGGTAAGTGTGACCCAATATTTTTCATGTACTAAATACGCTATGATAAAGTACAACTATTCAGCTTCAAAATGAGCCTTAATTCAGGTTATTATGATGACAAATAAGCTTGCTATACACATTTCTGGTAAAACATTGCAGTGGGTGTGCCGAAAACTAAAAAAATTTTCACTTCCAGTTCATTTTCATTTTTCTGAAGTATTATTGCTCCAAATACAAGAAATTATACATCACTGGAAAGGATATTTATTCAGCTATGTTATGGAGCAAAAAATATTATTCTATCCTGGACATTTTTTTTTTTTCAGAATTTCTTAAAAGTGCAAAATTTTTGCATGTCGGCTAAATTGTACTTGCATTTCCTGGAATTTATGTTGCCTATATTGTTTTTTTAACATAGTATGATAAAGCAAAATTACTAAGATTCAGAACGAGACCAAATTGGACTCTATGATAAATAGTAACTTTGCCATAAGCAGAGGTAGTAAAACATCTCTAAGCAACTATTTGCACAGCGCTTCATTACAGTCATGTGCCACAGCAATTTTTAACAAGCACCCCTCATGAGAAAAGGTTACGTTACTATTGGATGTACAAGGTAATATTTTAAAATACTGTACTCTTCTTTAAGTGTGATATCACAAGATTCACACTGATCTCTTACTGCTGAGTGAGGAGGGGACCTGAGTCTTCGGCCTGTCCTGCTCGATTGACCTATATGCTTATCTGTCCTAACTTTCAAAGCACGGATCATGCTATCGATATACCTAGCTTGGCAACCTGGGCAAGTGAAACAATAGACGATAGACGAGTGTAGGTTGGTCGGAACAGGTCCTTCATGTGAAAGAAAGAGCCAATTTTGAATGAATTATTTATTATAATCCTAAAGTCAATTCAGAGATAAAAATTAACAAAACCTCGAATTAAACAGTCTTTCATCTGAATGGAAGTATCACCCAAGTAGGGAAAACTAAGATAAAATACAGTAAGACCTCACTATAACAGACAAATTGGGGCCCAAAACATTGCAAAAAATGTGAAATTCCGATAAAGGCGACATCCAGACTTCCCCCTGCTAATCTGGACTTTTTCAGATGTATCAGACATTAGTCCGGATCACGTGAATGGTTTTTAAACTGTTTTGATTACAATTGTGGTACTGTACTCAATTGTAACTTTACTACATTAATCAGTGGTATAATATATATATAATAATACTGCACTGTACACTGATAAACATGTCTTTTATTTACCTTATTGTGGTGTCCAGGCATCTCAAAATGAATGGATCTTGAATTTGGCTCTCTTTTGTATTGTTTTTGCTTTTTCTTGGAAGGAACAGTTGCGGGCCCATGGCCTTTGGTTCCTTCTTCCTTGCATTAAAAAAGAAAAAAAAAAGGAAAAAAAAAGTGGTCAGGCAGTCCGGACTGCTTCTGGCTTTATTGGACTTTTTCCGATATATAGGAATTTAGTCCTGTAGCTCCTCGAGTCCGATAAAAGCAAATTCCGGTCTATTGAAGTCCGTTATATCAAGGTTTTACTACTCCTTATTGGCAATTAGGATTGTTTATTTTGGCATGCAGTGGTTGTTAAGAAAATTCCTTACAAAATAATAGAACAAGCTTTCACTACAGACATTATTTACAAAACATTTTCTTAGGAAGACAATCTTATCATGGAACAGAGAGCACTGTACGTAGATGAGAGAAAAAAAAATGCCCTACGTAACAAGGTCTTAACAGCATTGATTTTTAGACATTTTACAGCAATAACTGAAAAACTGCTACCCAAACCTGAGAAAGCAGGCTTGCGAAACACTGAACAACACAATTTACCATTAATTATGATATCTAAAAATGGGAGACAACCGTTGGATTCATCATGATAATACTGTATACAGTTCATGACTGAAACAGAGTCCAATGGTTGTTTCCCATTTTTTGATAAAATTATTAAAAAAGATAATGGTAAATTGGGATGTTCAGTGTTCCACATGCCAATTTTCTCAGGTTTGGGTGGCAGTTTTTTAAGTAACTGCTGCAAATTTTTTATTTAAAATCAATGCTGTAAGGACCATGTTACATAGGGCATTTTTTCTCTCATCTACTTAATGTCTGTTCCATGATGAGATTCTCTTCCTAAGAAAATATTTTACAAATAATGGCTATAGTGAAAACCTGTTCTATCGTCTTTTAAGGAATTTTCTAAACAACCATTACATGCCTAAACAACCAATTCCTACTGCCAATAAGGAGGTATTATATCTTAGTTTTCCCAATTTGGGTGATATTCCTGTTCAGATGGATGACTGTTTAATTCGGAGTCTTGCAAAATTTTAGATCCAAAGTAACTTTAACATTATATTAAATAATTCATTCAAAACTGGCTCTTTATTTCACATTAAGGATCCTGTTTCAAATGACCTTCACTCATCTGTCGTCTACTGTTTCACTTGCCCAGGTTGACAGGCTGGATATCTTGGTAGGACAATCTGTGTTTTGAAGGTCAGGATAGACAAGCATATAGGTCAGTTTTTTTTTTTTTTTATGTGTCCGACTCTGAACATAGACTTCACAGCCTGCTATCAAGGCCCAGCAGACCTCCTACATACCATACACTAGTTGAGCAGGACAGGCCAATGACTCAGGTCCCCTCCTCACTCAGCAGTAGGAGACCATTGTGAATCTTGCGATATCATACTCAAAAATGAGTTTTCGTTTCGTTTCGTTTTTTGAAGGTTCCAACATGCTTGCATGCGTCGGCCTTGGTCACCTAATGGCAGCTCTCCATGCTGCTCGATCCCTGGCAGCCTCCCTGTTCAGTCTCTTAACCCTTAAGTCACACTTAATGACCTCGTCCCATGTCTTTCTCGGTCTACCCCTCCCAACCTCTCCCCCAATATTAACACTTCTCACCCTCTGTACCCAACTATCATCCCCCATCCTCTCCACATGTCCAAACCACCTCAGCCTACTTCTCCTCATCACAACACCAATACACTCCAGTCCCATCCTACCCCTCAACTCTTCCATCGTAAACCCAGCCCCCCCAGGCCTTGCACGCAGGGACGCACTGCAGACAGAAAAGAAAAATGGGGGGAGAAGTGATGATAGCAGTGAAGGACAATATAAATGCAGATACTGTGGAAATGGCAGAGGGCAGGGTCAAAGTGATAAATATGAAATTAGAAACTGGGGAGAATAGTAAGAGAGATATGCCAGTGGTATATGTTCCCCCTAAGACGAGAGCACGGAATGACTGATTTTTTTTTTTTTTTTATGCAAGGAAGAAGGAACCAAGGGCCATGGGCCCGCATACTGTTCCTTCAAAGAAAAAGTAAAAACAATACAAAAGAGAGCCAAATTCAAAATCCATTCATTTCGAGATGCCTGGACATACTGCGTTTGAAAGATTGGAGATCATAGGAAGCAATACAGACAGAGGGAGACAGTTCCAGAGTTGACCAGTTGCATAAATGAAGGACTGGGAGTAACGGTTAACTCTTGCATTAGAGAGTTGGACAGAAAAGGGATGAGAGTTTGTTGCTAGACGGGTACTATGTGCCCATCGTAGAGGTGGAGGGATGCAAGCAAACAGTTCAGAGGAACAGTGACCATTGAAGTAGCGATAGTAGAGAGATAAAGAAGCAACAGTGCGGCAAAGAGACAAAGGTTGAAGGGAATCAGTAAGAGGAGGAGAGTTAGTGAGACGAAAAGCCTTTGACTCCACCCTATTGAGAAGAACCGCATGTGGCGAGCCTCCCCACACATGAGAGTTGTACTCCATACACGGGCGAATAAAACCCATGTACAAGGTCAACATCTGTGCAGGGATAAAGAAAGCTTGGAGTCGGCCCAGCACACCTAATCTCTTGGAAGCAGATTTCACAAGAGATGTAATATGTTCTTTCCAAGACAAATCCCGAGAGAATGAAACCCCAAGCATGTTCAAGGATGATGCAGGACTGAGCTGGACATTATTAACAATTAGTGGGTAATCCAGAGGAAGATTTTGTCGGGTTGATAAGTGTAAGAACTGGGTTTCTGATGCGTTAAAAATAACAAGATTATTTTTACCCCAATCATAGATATGAGCCAAATCAGACATTAGGTGTGCCATAGCCTCATCCCTTGTTTGCTGAAGTAACTGCTGAGATAGACGTTGCGGAAATCAAATGGAAAGGTGAAGGGTGGAATCATCAGCATATGAACTGGATAGGGTTAGATGTACAGCTTAGAAGGTCATTGATGAATAAAAGAAAGAGAGTTGGTGATAGGACAGAGCACTGAGGAACACCACTGTTGATAGGTCTAGGAGAGGAACGATGGCCGTCTACAACAGCGGCTATAGAACGACCAGAAAGGAAGCTAGAGATGAAGGCACAGATAGAAGGATAGAAACCGTAAGAGGGTAGTTTGGAAATCAGAGATTTACGCCAGACTCGATCGAAAGCCTTAGAGATGTCAAGTGCAATGGCAAAGCATCGCCAAAGTCCCGAAAGGAGAATGACCAGGAGTCTGAAAGGTAGGTGAGAAGATCGCCAGTGGAGTGTCCCTGACGGAACCCATACTGATGATCAGAAAGAAGGTTGTGACAGGAAAGATGCTTTAAAATTTTTCTGTTAAGAACTGATTCAAAAGCTTTTGAGACACAGGATGTTAAAGCAATTGGATGATAGTTAGAGGGTTGGGAATGGTCACCCTTCTTTGGGACTAGCTGAATGAGAGCAAACTTCCAGCAAGAAGGAAAGGTACAAGTTGAGAGACAAAGGCGAAAGAGTTTACCTAGGCAGGGTGTAAGCACAGAAGCACAGTTTTTCAGGACAACAGGAGGGACTCCATCAGGACCATATGCCTTTTTAGTATTGAGGCCAGTGATGGCAGAAAATACATCAGCTGGACATTTTAATGCCAGTCATGAGGAAGTCTGAGGGGGGAAGTGATGGAGGAACAGCACAGGAATCATCTAAGGTAGAATTGGAGGAGAAAGTCTGAGCGAAGAGATCTGCTTTATCAGAAGAAGAAATAGCTACAGAGCCATCAGAGTAGAAAAGAGGAGGGAAGGATGATGAGGTAAAGTTGTTACAAAGGTTTTTGGCAAGGTGCCAAAAGGAGCGAGAAGAATTCGAGTTGGAGAGTTGGGAACATTTAGCACGGATGAAATTATTTTTAGCAGAGCGAAGAACAGACTTAGCACGATTCCGGGCAGAAATATAAAAAAGATGTGATTCAGGGGTGGGTTGGCTCCGGTACCTTTTAAAGGCCCTCTCTCTGTTGCGGACAGCATTAGAACAAGCGTGATTAAAAAAAGGCTTTCTTGCATTAGTCAGAGGATATGAAAAAGGAATGTATGCTTCCATGGCCGAGAGAATAACCTCCGTAATGCGCAGGGCACACACAAACGGCTCCTAGTCATGGAAGCAATAATCATTCCAAGGAAAATCAAAGAAGTACTGCCTGAGGGCCTCCCAATCTGCAGCTCGAAAGTGCCACAGGTGGCATTTCTTTGGAGGGTCCACAGGCTGTACTGGAGCAATAGGACAGGTTAAGGTAATAAGGTTATGATCGGAGGAGCCCAACGGAGAGAAAAGATTAACAGTGTAAGCAGAAGGATTAGTTGTTAGGAAAAGGTCAAGTATGTTGGAACTCTCTCCAAGGCAGTCAGGGATACAGGTAGGGTGCTGTACAAGCTGCTCTAGGTCATTAAGGATAGAAAAGATGTAGGCTTGTTCACGAGGTGGATCAGTTAAAGGAGAGGAGAGCCAAAGGTGGTGGTGAACATTGAAATCTCCTAGAATGGAGATTTCAGAGAAAGGAGAAATGGATAGAATGTGTTCCATTGTAGAAGTAAGATAGTCAAAGAATTTTTGATAGTCGGTAGAATTAGGAGATAAGTAAACAGCACAGATATATTTAGTCAGAGAATGACAGGAAAGCCGAAGCCAGAGAGTAGAGAATTCAGAAGAATCAAGTTCAGGAACACGAGAGCAAGATAGATCGTTGCGTACATATACACAACAGCCACCTTTGGCTTTGAAATGAGAATAAGGTAGGAGGATACAGAAAAGGGTTTGCTGTCAGTTGTCTCAGACAGCTGAGTCTCAGAAAGAAAGAGAAGGTGAGGTTTAGAGGAGAAGAGGTGGTGCTCAACAGAGTGAAAGTTAGAGGAAAGGCCGCGAATGTTACAGAAATGAAGAGGGCGTGAGTCAGACAGTAGTTCCAAGCATCCAGGCAGCTCCGAGAGTCGTCACCGGGAGAGGGGCGGATGGTGGGGGCATTTATGGTCCCCCCCCTGGGGACTCCGAGGCACGATTTACAGTAGCCATTTTTAGAATTTTTTTGAAAAGGAAGTGTAGTGTGTAGCGTGTATGTAGTTTGGTGTTGACAGTTAGAGAAACTTGTATTGGAGAGCATGCTGGTCTACTCTCTGTGTTACTGAGACACTGAAAAAGTTCAGCAAAGGAGGATGGTCAGGAACAAGTCCTGAGGGCTGATGAAACGGGAGCTCCAGCTCTCCCTGTCATCAGCTTTCCATCCTCCTTGGGAATACTTCCCTGCTCGACTGGTGCTACAGTCTCCTCACCTGAATACCAGGAGATGTTGTCAGACATGGTTAGTTATCTACAGAAAGTGATCGAGAAAAGCAACAATATAATCCTAATGGGTGACTTTAATTGTAAAGAGGTGAACTGGGAGGAATGGGACTCAGGAGGCAGCGAAGATTCGTGGAGCACTAAATTGTTAAATATAGCAATGAATAATGTAATGACGTAGTGGGTTAAAGAAGAGACACGATTCAGAGGTGATGACACACCAGCAAGATTAGATCTGCTACTATCCAAAGAACCTGATGTGATTGATATTTTCTGTGTTCTATAGGAAAAAGTGATCATGTGGTCATTGAGTTCCAATGATAACAGGGAATGTGGTGCAAGAGATGAGCTTTATAGGCAAGGAAGATACAACTTTGGGAAAACAAACTTTGCAGAACTGAGAAAATTTTTTGAAAATGCGCACTGGAGAAAATTCAGAGAAACAAGAGAGATACAGAGGAAGTGGGATATCTTTTTAGACATCTACAATTTGGTAGTGGAAAAATATGTGCCAAGAGCAAGTGGGAAAGAAAACAGGAAAAAGGTGCGGTTTAACAGAAGGTGTATGATAGCAAAAAAAGACAGGGATATGGCATGGAACAAATGGAGAAAGAGAGGTAATATCAGAGCAAAGGAAGAATATAAAAGAACTAGAAATGAATATACAAGAATACGTAGAGAGGAAGAAAGGAACTTTGAAAAAGGTATAATTGACAAATGTAAGGATGAACCCAAATTGTTTTATAGATTTGTTAATGGCAAATTGAAGCAAAGGGAAGGAATCACCAAACTGAAAGTAGGAGAGGTCTACAAGGACGCAGTAATGCAAGCCGAAGTAATGAACAAATGTTTCCAATCGGTTTTCACTAAGGAAAGGAGTTTGTGGAAGGAGAGGGAGTGATTAGAAATGTAGTGATAAAAGATATAAAAGTGGAAGTGCAGGAAGTGTATAAATTACTGGGAACTCAAGATGTAAGGAAAGCCCCAGGACCGGATGGAATCTCTACTTGAGTACTGAAGGAATGCAGAGAACAACTGGCAGATAAGATTCACAGTTTAAATGTGTGCTCCTTGGAAGAGGGGAAAGTGCCTCTGGAATGGAAGAGGGCAAATGTGGTGCTAATCTATAAAGGAGGAAACAAGGAAGAACCCCTGAATTATAGACCAGTGTCCCTAACCAGCATGGTTGCGAAATTGTGTGAGAGAATCCTGAAAGATAGATGGATAAAATATCTGGAAG
>JAGKTI010000854.1:25652-43163 GCA_018397915.1 Birgus latro
CAAGAATACGTAGAGAGGAAGAAAGGAACTTTGAAAAAGGTATAATTGACAAATGTAAGGATGAACCCAAATTGTTTTATAGATTTGTTAATGGCAAATTGAAGCAAAGGGAAGGAATCACCAAACTGAAAGTAGAAGGAGAGGTCTACAAGGATGCAGTAATGCAAGCTGAAGTAATGAACAAATGTTTCCAATCGGTTTTCACTAAGGAAAGGGAGTTTGTGGAAGGAGAGGGAGTGATTAGAAATGTAGTGATAAAAGATATAAAAGTGGAAGTGCAGGAAGTGTATAAATTACTGGGAGCTCAAGATGTAAGGAAGGCCCCAGGACCGGATGGAATCTCTAATTGGGTACTGAAGGAATGCAGAGAACAACTGGCGGATAAGATTCACAGTTTAAATGTGTGCTCCTTGGAAGAGGGGAAAGTGCCTCTGGAATGGAAGAGGGCAAATGTGGTGCTAATCTATAAAGGAGGAAACAAGGAAGAACCCCTGAATTATAGACCAGTGTCCCTAACCAGCATGGTTGCAAAATTGTGTGAGAGAATCTTGAAAGATAGGTGGATAAAATATCTGGAAGAGATGAATATTTTGACTGAGAGTCAGTTTGGACTCAGAAGTGGAAGGTCATGTGTTTCCACCTTATTGAGCTTTTACTCAAGGGCGATTGATGTGCTACAGGAGAGAGACGGTTGGGTGGATTGTGTGTACTTAGATCTGGAGAAGGTCTTCGACAAGGTACCCCACAAGAGAGTATTATGGAAATCAGAGCATATAGGAGGACTGAAGGGAAGCCTCCTGGAATGGATGAAAGACTTTTTGAGTGACAGACAAATGAGGACAGTAATAAAGGACAGGACATCTGGATGGAGGGAAGTAACAAGTGGTGTCCCACAGGGCTCGGTATTGGCACCAGTAATGTTCTTGATTTACGCAAATGATATGGCAGATGGAGTGAACAGCTACGCAAGCCTGTTTGCTGATGATGCAAAGATCCTGAGAAAGGTAGAGGTTGAAGAGGACTGTAAAATGCTACAGGAGGATCTGGATAGGATACATGATTGGAGCCGGATGTGGGAAATGAAATTCAACGCAAAAAAATGTAAAATATTGGAAATGGGTAAAAGTACAAAGAGGCCATCATTGAATTATTTGATGGGTTATGAACCAATTAGAAAAGTGAGAGAAGAGAAAGATTTGGGAGTGCTGGTCCAGGATACTTTGTCATCTGAAAAGCAAATAAATAATATAGTGAGAGAGACATATAAACTCTTGACCAATATAAGAGTGGCATTTCATTACATGGATGAGGAGAAGATGAAAAAATTGATAGTGGCCATGATCCGGCCCAGGTTAGAATATGCAGCAGTACTGTGGTCCCCACACAAAAAGAAAGACATAACCAAGATTGAGAGAATACAAAGAACAGCAACCAAGATGGTCCCCAGTCTGGCAGATTTGCCATACAGAGAGAGGCTGGAAAGGCTGGATTTGCCTTCTTTACAGGAAAGGAGAGAGAGGGGCGACATGATTGCAGTGTTTAGGACCATGATAGGAGTAGATAAAATTGACAGAGAAAATCTGTTTGTGTGGGATGAGAGAGCAACAAGAGGACACGGAATGAAACTAAAGGAGCCAATCTGCTCGAAGCACATCAAGAAATATAGTTTCCTTATAGATGCATAGACCTGTGGAATAGCCTGGGCAAAGAGATCGTCCAGTCTAAAAACTTAAATGAGTTTAAGGCAAAATTTGACTTATTGAGATAGAAGAGTTGAGAGGTAGGATGGGACTGGAGTGTATTGGTGTTGTGATGAGGAGAGGTAGGCTGAGGTGGTTTGGACATGTGGAGAGGATGGGGGATGATAATTGGGTACAGAGGGTGAGAGGTGTTAATATTGGGGGAGGGGTTGGGAGGGGTAGACCGAGAAAGACATGGGATGAGGTCATTAAATGTGACTTAAGGGTTAAGGGAATGAATAGGGAGGCTGCCAGAGATCGAGCAGCATGGAGAGCCGCCATTAGGTGACCAAGGCCGACAAAGCTTTGCATGTTGGGACCTTAAAAAAACAAAAAAAAAAAAAAAAATTGAGAAACAGAGACGGGACCCCACGAGCGTAACTCATTTCCTGTATATCACAGTTAGGTAAATACAATTAGTTTTTTTTTTTTTTAATGTGTCCGACTCTGGGCATAGGCTTCACAGCCTGCTATCAAGGCCCAGTCGTCCTCCTACAATCTACATGTCACCACTTCGGCGCTTAACACCCACCGTCCATATTGAATACATGCTAGGGCTGTCTCATACAGGACTGGTGTATTGGTATTAGCGGGGTCATTTTTACAACATGTCGGCGGGTCTTCTGGTAGATCAGTAAAGCCTGAATTAATGAAATTCAAATCCTTAAACTGTTCCCTGCACCAGCGAGGATTCGAACCTGGTAAATATATCCACCTAATCATTGTCATTTTTGTACGTTTAAACATGCGAATATCCTCTTCCTTTACTGCCCAGGTTTCACTACCATACAGCATCACACTCCTAACACATGCATCATACAAAGACCCCTTAGCACGTAAGGAGAGTCTCCTCAATGTCAGGAAAGGCAACAGCTCCCTGAACTTCTTCCAACCACTTCTCACCCTAGCAACAGAGCTAACTCCAGCCCCACCTCCGGCACATAACATGTCTCCCAAATAAAAAAAGCTCCTCCACACACTCAAGAGACTCACCAGCAAGTTCAACCCTCTCACGCCTAACAATCTTCACCTACTCTCCCCGACATGCTCCACACATGAAATCAGCATTATCTCGCAGTCTACCTCTAATACCACTACATCTCTTGTGCACCCATTTATCAGAAACACTACACAAGATGGAATTACTTCCCACACCCATGTGGCAAACTGCACATGGCCACTTTGGCCACACTCCCTCTCCTCTGATTGTACCGCCACCAACCCTAGATATCACCACTTTTGTTTTATCTGCATTTACCCTTAAGCCCTTGTGCCCCATACCATCTCTCCACTTCTTAAATCTTTCCTCCGCCTCCCTTTCATTCTCTGCAATCAACACCAGATCATCAGCATACAACATCTCCCATTGGAGTCCATCTCTGAAGTCACGTGAGAGGGCTTCAAGCACCATGATAAACAACAAGGGACTCAAAACTGACCGCTCATGCATATCAACATTCATGAAAACTCATCACTCAAAACTCCATTCACTCTTACCTGGGTGCGAACACCCGCGTACATGGCCATAACCACCCTAATCAGCCAGTCTTCCAACCCTAGCTTTCTCATTGCCCACTTCACCACCTCTCTAGGGACTCTGTCAAAGGCCTTTTCCAAATCATCAAAAACAAAATACAATTCCCTCTTTCCAATATATTTTTCCTGATGCTGTCGAACAATGAATATGGCATCAGTGGTCCCACTGCCTGGCATAAACCCAAACTGCATCTCATCGATATTCACTCTTTCTCTAATCATACCTTCTAGAACTCTCTCCAGTACTTTCATTATCTGATCAAAGAGCTTTATACCTCTGTAATTTCCCCTTTCCAGGGCATCACTCTTCCCTTTGTACACATTTACTATTACACTCTTCAGCCAATCATCTGGGAAAACACACTCATATATAATCATGTTTATCAGGTCAGTGACTAACCTCACCCCAGTATCTCCTGAGGCCTTCAACATTTCGGCAGTCAACCCAGACACACCTGCCGCCTTCCCCACCCGCATCCTGCCTATTGCCTCACTCACACTAGCAGCGTCGATCAAAGGCCAAGGGCCAAACACTGGATCTGCTGGCTCCAGACCTTCCCTATCCCAATCGAACTCCTCATTCAACAACCAGCTATAATGCTCTCTGCATGCATCTTTAATATCCTCACTGTTCACCACTACCCTTCCTTCATCATTCTTCACACACTGCTCACCTACAATGTCCCGATTATCCCTCTTCACCTGATTTGCCACCCTAAAAATCATATTTTTCCTTTCTCCATGATTTGGATTATCAAGTAAAAGTCTCTGTGACTTAGACTTCGCTCTGTATTCCTCTCTTCTAGCCCTGTGCTTGGCAGCCAAGTACTCCTCCCTGTTACCACCATTCTTCTTTTCCCAGAAAAGCCTTCTTTTCTCCTTAAATGTGACTTCTACACCCTCATCCCACCACCAAGTTACTTTATGTCTTGGTGGGCCTCTTGTCCAACAGCATATTGCATCAGTAACTCTCAAAAGGTTGTTCTTAAGGGCTCTATACTGTTCATTAATGCCTCTATCTACAGCTCCCTGTTCAGCCACCACTCTCCTCATCTCACTATAAAAGGCATCCCTTACTGATTGGTTTCCCAGCTTCCATATTTTCCTCCTAGGTACATATGTCCTCCTTCTCATCACTCGTTCCTTAAGCACCATGTCACAAATCAACAGTTTGTGCTGCTGCACACACTCCTCGCTTCCTATAACTTTAACATCCCTCACTAACCTCCTATCAACCCTCCTGACCAAAAAAAAATAATCTATTTGACTACTATTTCCCCCGGACTCGTACGTAATCAACCAACTCATTATTTTTCTAAAATGTGTGTTGCACACAATCAAGTCCATAGCCTCCCCAAACTCGAGTATTCTTTCCCCTTCCGCATTCCTCACACCATATGCACATCCTCCATGGACTCCTTCATAACCTTGAGCTGCTTCACCCACATGACCATTTAAATCCCCTCCCAGAACCACTACCTCATCATCGCCCATACCACTTACTACAAGTATTAAATCATCCCAAAATCTATCCTTCTCTGCATCATCCAATCCTACCTGTGGAGCATATGCTGATATGACTGAAACCATCACCCGTCCGATCAAAATTTCCACTACTAATATCCTATCAGTTACTCTCATAACATTCATAACATATTCCATCCATTTCTCCGCAACCAACACACCCACACCCCCATATCCGTTAGTTCCTCCCTGCCAAAACAACTTATAGTAGCAATCCTTCCCAACAATCTTTCTGGCTGATCCACCCCTGTACCGGACTTCCTGCAAACATGCCACATCCACCCACCTCCTACTGAATGCCTCAACGACTTCCCCTGCTCTTCCCCTCAAACTTTCCACATTCCACGAACCCACCCTAAACCCCCTGGGTGATTTGCTGTCCTCAGGCTTGCTTTGATGCTCATACTTGTAAGTCATAGTCGGTAAGATAAAGGAGGGTAAACATTCCAAAGGCCCGACCCATTGCACAGTCCTTGGTCCAGGCAATGGATCTGGGACCCCTAGCCCACCAGCTTACCAGTGGCTGTGGTAGTGGCCTCGGGGCACCCTGCCAGGACAGCTGCATGGACACCCTCCAAGTGCGCCTTGGCACTGCAACTGCCCCGCCATTATACACCCACTGATAGGGCAGCCTCCTGGGGCGCTACTCCCAGGTTCGGGCCCCTCTCTATTGAGCAGAAGCGGCAGCCTGGGAACCGCAATGCCCTGTGCCCTCTAGCACAGGTTCGAGCCCCATCTCACCCCAGACCCATGATCTATGCCGGCGGAACCCCCGTCAGGCCTCCCCCCAGAAGTCCGCCACTAGGTAGCGGGGGCAGAGTTTTCTGGCCGCATGCCCTTGCTAGCGGTAACCCCTGTAACATAGTGGGATACGTTGTGCGCTATGTAAAGCGCATGTGGTGTAGTGCATAAGATAATTAGAGGAAATGTTTGGGAGAGTATGCTGGTGTACTCTCCATGTTACTGTCACACTGAAAAGGTCAGCAAAGGGGGATGGTTAGGCAGCTACTGAAACAGAAGCTCCAGCTCTCCCTATCACCAGCATTCCCATTCCCCTCGGGAGTACCATCCTGTAACAACTTAAAATTGCTTGAATCACTACATGGGACCCATAACCCATCTCCAAACAAAACTAAGTTTGCAGTACCTCTTTATGGTACATAACTGTGCTTTAGTTACCCTCCCCCATTTTTATAAGCCTTTTTAGTGCTTTATTTATTTTTTTAAATACACATTTTTTCAGAAATATGTTTTAGTTAAACGTTTAGAATTGGTGAGAGAGTTCAAATACCTGGGTACAGTGATGGAAAAGAGAAGAAAATGTGCAAAAGAAGTGGAAAGTAGGGTGACACAAGAAAAGAAAGTAGCTGGTGATATGAAGGCCTTGATAAGAAAAAGAGGCTTGCATTTTGCAGCTGTGCAAGGCTTACATGAAGAGGTGTTAGTGCCAATTTTAACATGTTGATATGAGACTATGGTGTGGCATGAAAATGAAAAGTCAAGAGTGAAAGCAGTGAAGATGGGACTGCTGAGGAATGTATGTGGAGTACAGAGTGGATAGGACACGAAATAATGTGATTTGTGAAAGATGCGGAGTAAGGAGGTCTGTGGACACCAGAATCAAAGAGAGTGTACTGTGATGGTATGGTCATGTGGAGAGAATGGATAACAACAAAGTGGTAAAAGGGTATATATGAGCGAATTTGAAGAAGGGAGGAGGCAAGGTAGGCCAAGGAGAAGGTGGAGGGATATGGTGAATGAGAGTGTGAGGAAGAAAGGTATGGAAGTCGGTTAGGCTAAGGGACTGACAAGAGATCAAGCTGGCTGGATGAATGTTGTGAGAAGTGCATGATCAGGATTTGGTACCCCTTTTTAACATGACAGCATCTGGACTGACTCTACTGGATACATTTATGTGAAGCTACAGAATGTGGTGAAGGTTTTTGGCATATCTAATAGAGCTAAGATTCAGGGTGCTTGAATAATAAGTGAATGGGAGTGTGGCCCATTGAACTGGGCAAACTTGGGCTGTCTGGACACTGTTATCCTCACCCTGCTCTAGGGTGGGAAAGGTGGTCCAGATGATGATGATGATGATGATAATGATGATGTTTAGTCTTACTATTTTAATTTATTCCTTTTAGGTCACTGATAATGATGTTTTAAATGTTGAAACATCTAAAATGACAATGCTGTTCATTTCTACACTCACTGTTCTGTTCTCTTCCTACTCAGGCAGAAATGCAATATAGTGTTACACAAATCTGCCATTTACCTCCAAAAATATAACAGCAGATGATAGATAATGATATGCAAATAAGATATTTGTAAACTTATGAGGCCTGTAATGATGGTACAATTAAATGAGCAAATAAAATTTGTCCCTATTGTACAGAGATAGGTTTGCCTTTCACTTCATTCAGGTACAATGGCTATGCAATAAAAATACATGCATCCAGATCTTTTTTCAAATTCTGTCATAAAATAATTGCTAACTTTTCAAAATTCTTATATCATCTGATAATACATCATATACACACATACAGTAATGGAATATTTTTTTTATATTTTCACAACTCATTTTCACATACTGAAACGTCTATAGTAAAACTGATAAAGATAATTTATTTGTTGTTACTGTACAGGGTACTATAATAGTAGGATACTTAACTTATTCAATATTTAACAGTTTTAAAATTATACAGCATCAAATGATAACTATGATATGTAAAGGGACAGACTAAAGTAACAGACATTGTCTTAGCTCAGGTTCATAAAAACTGGGTGATTTCTGGCTGATGAGTTACAGTGGAGAGATGAAAAAATGGCAGCTGCTTGCCCTCATTTATCACCACATGATACCTGACCCCACTGTAACTTATCAACCAGAAATGATCCAGTCTTTATGTGATCAGGCTTTGGCAGTGTCTCAAGTGTTTCTGTTTCTTTTGTCTGCACCTGCACATAATCAGTAACTTTTGAAAATTCTATACAGCATTCCTGATAGTAACGCTGTATTATATACCATCAGAATATGCTGAGGCACACTTCACCTCAACTAAAGTAACTCAAGATACCATGTATAATATAGCTCATAAAGAACAGTACTATTTGTACACTATGCTACTTGTAAAATTCTCATACAGTATAAAAGTTCTTCTCAAGTGTTCTATACTCCTGTTAATATATACAACTAAGCAATTTATCAAACCTGATATTTCTTCAATTATGTAAATTAAAATCAAGGAACTCTTTGGCTGACACAACTAATTCAACAGTCACTTAAAAATACTTCCCATTTCACCATTAAAAAGAAAAAAGAAATTGTAATACTGTACTTTAAAAGCATAATTTTTTCGTTAAAGCCAAGACAAACTGATTTCTACAATTCACTTCGAATGAAACCAAACAAAAGATGGTGGAAATATATGTAGTTTTACTATACAATTTGGCCTAAATTTAGAAAATTATTATATCAGATGTGTTCAAGTAATGTTAAACTCAAAGGGATGATTTTTTTTTCTTGTAAAAGCTGAGTAAATTTAAAAATGATCAAAAGAAAAGCTAATGAAAAGAGTAATAAAAACTAAAGTAGTTGCCAATGGTTAACTGGATTTTTTTATTTTATTTGTGAACCACAGCTGCCCATAGCAGTGAAAGGGTTAAAACGGACATGATGAATACAAAGAATGCATAATGTAACGGATAAAATACGTCTCTAAATGATGGAAAACAATGTAGCACAACCTGATATAAAAAGGACAGCTGTAAAACTCAGCCTTTCCACAAAAAATATTATGGACCATGGTGAAATGCATGACAAGAGCTTGAAGCAGTTCTACACTTTTTGAAAAAGACCATCATATATTTTATTAGTACACAAAGATGTCCCGTGAGTACAATTTATAAACTCACCAACTCTGGAAGGAGGAATGGTGATGAGATGTGACTGAAATTGCTCTACCTTCTTACTCTTCAACAGTACTTGAAAAACTGCTGAAGTAAGCTAGTTCTACTTCAATATTTGTATCTTTATTTTTTATTTTTTATTATTTTTTTTTGTTTTTGTTTTTATGCCGTGTCCCACTTTTCCAATAAGGGCTAAGGCATTGCCCCTGGGCAGAGGATTATGGTTTTGGAGCATGTAGCACTTTATGACCGGATGCCCTTCCTGATGTCTAGCAATGACCCTTGGTGGACTCTAACCTCCGACCCTTCGGTCAGAGCACTCTAACTCACTGAGCTGTGGCTGCTACAACCACCTAGGTGACAGGAGAGCACTACCTCTCATAGCATGGCAGCTTACCTGGGTGTGGTCAAACTCAAGACTCTTCAGTCTTGAGTCCAGCGCTCTACCACTGAGCCGCCATGCCCTCATATAGTACAAAGGTTGAACTCGAGATATCATCGTTACAATCTCAGACCCTCCACCTTATTTCAAGTTCGCTTCTCTGGATATTCATCTAAAAACTGAGAATTCGACCCTCTCAGCTGTTAGTGTTTTACAGTACTGTACAGGCATACCCCGGTTTAACGATGCAATTAGTTAGGGAAAACCCATTGTTAGGCGGGGTATTGTATCTCGGGGTAGATTTAACATGTAAAGTATAGGGTTTTTGAGCCTTGGGTTTCCCCCCCAACCAAGTCCTAAACCCACCCAAATGAGTCAAAAACAAGTTTAAAGCCAATCTAAATGGCCTAACAGCTGTAAAAGAAGTTAACCTTAGCCTGACACCTGTAAATAACTCACTAAAACCCCCCAAAAAATCTGAAAAACAATCATCAAATATAAGTCAAGAAAAGACCAAACTTCGTGAACTGTACCCCAAAATAACAATGTTCACCCCACCTACGGCTAAAACACATTAATCTAAGTCTAAAAACAGTTTATAAATCAACCTAAACACACAGTTTTAGTCTAAAATATAACCAAAATTGTTAAAAAGAAAAATCAAAACCCATCGGTAAACCGGGGTTTGGCCATCATTAGGCAGGGTATGGTGGTGCTGTATTTCTACCCCCATCGTTAGGCCGGAGTATTGCATCTAGGGGTTTTGTATATTAAGGTATATCTGTATATGAAACATGTACTCCAGGATTACTACATTCTTTGGGGATACCTACTTTTGCAATGTTAGAGTATGCAATAAAATTACAAAATATCTATACCTGATAGGAAGTTATCCAAATGACAAAAATTTCACCACTCACGTCCAAAAAAGCCCCTGTGTTCGCCTGTCGCCATATCAGCTTGCTTCAAGACTGCTCAGCATGTCTTACCAGCACTCAGTTTGTCTCATGCCTCTGAAAGGTGATGATTGAGCCAAACTGTCACATCTTCTAAGTTGTGTTGATGCCACTGGATGTTTAGCCGGATGGTCTCACGGGCCTGAGCCAGTGCCCGCTCACCTGGGCCCACATCCAAGTCGTGGAAGAACGACTCCACCTGCACAAAAATAATACAGTAATGGTTGATCTACTGATTCTCAAAAGCACCAGTTCATCTAAAGAAATAGCTAGTGCTCACACCTTTGAAAGAACATGACTATCAGTATCATAAACAGCACTGCACCAGCATAGTGGCACCTACCAAATATTGCAATTCTCCATCATAATACCATCAAGAAGTTCATAAGTTTTCAGAAAAAGGAATGGGATGCTTCTTAATGACCAGAAAGGTATGCTACTGTATCATATAAATGGTCCATACTGCCATACATGTTAAATACTGCACAGTACATTGGCTGCTTCTTACATGACCACAGACGTATGCTACTGTATCATATACAGTATTTAGCTCACACTACCATACATGTTAAGTACTGCACAGCACACTGGCAATATCATAACCAATGGCAATATTGATTTGCAAATCTTACATGAAAGCTGCAAAAATTTTTATAGCACTTCTGCTGGATTGCAAACTTGTCAATCAGGATGCTTTTCCTGAGGAGGATGGGAAAGCTGGTAACAGAAAGAGCTGGGCCTCCTATTTCACCAGCCTTCAGGACAATCCTGACCATCCCTCTTTGCTGACCTTCTTAGTGTGTCCCTAACACAAGTTCCTCCAATTTTACTTCATTAACCTGTCCTATTGCTCCACAAACTTTCAACTCTGTGTACTACTGCAGTGAAGGTATGTGCAGACTAACCCTCCCTCAACCCGACATGAAACATTATTGCCTTATTCCCCTCACTCACACGAGTTTCTTAGATGCCACAAAAAAATTTGAAACATAGTTTCAACCTCTGCAAGTTGTATGCATACAAAATACTCTTATCCAGTGAAATGATAACTGGTTGTAAATGATGGAGGGTGGTCCTCCTTGTCCAGGGGTAGGAAAGCTCTGGGGTCCAAGCAAGACATGTTCTCTACTCATGTCTGTGTGTTTGTTTCTGTATATGTTTTATGTAGGAACTAGGCAAACCACAATCACCGGCCGCCTCACGACGTGAACTGCCACGGCTCCCGGTTGCATACCACAGGAACCTTCCGATGACGTTATCACTCGTGGCTTAGCAGGTGTGTGCGTGCGCACACACACTAACATTCTCGTCCTCTCTTCTTAATTTGACAGAAGATTCCAAGGACGAAGCTGGATGGTCTATTTGCGTCTGATACACACTATGTATCCAATACATAGACTTTTGTGTGAGTACCATCAACACCCAATACACACTATGTATCCAATACATACACTTTTGTTTAATTACTATCAAGACCCAGTCTGTGGCCACATACAGATATGTGATGTCTCTTGAAGTATTATAAACTTTCTAGTCTCGGCTGACTGCTGCACGCAGCCGCTTGGTCGAAGCACCTTTCTTGGTGAGACAATCAGCCAGTTGTTGTGATGTATCCATCCAGGATACCTCATCAATCTCCCCCCGCTCCAACATGTCCCGCAACACAGCAATATCAATGCGCAGTCTCCTGTCTTCTACGCTCCTACAGGAGTAAAGGGCGTCCACCAGACTCTTGTTGTTGACGAAACACTCTATTTTGATCTTTCCACATCCAGAAACCACACGCAATATGTTGGAGAGATATACAGGAGTTTCAGCACATTCAAGCAGCGCCAATGCCTCAGCAGATAAGGCAGATTTGACGACCCTCCTGATCTTCCTTGACTGCCAGAATATAGGACATCTTGCCTCACTGGCATCTCGTAGGAAGATCACAAAACTTCCCGGAGATCCATTGTCTACAAGGTTGGCAAATGAGGCATCCGAAAAGCACTCTATATGACAGTCCTCGATCAGCCCCATTCTTGGAATGTATAGCTTCATGTTGTCAGTCTTCACCCTTGAGATCACCTTATTGAGTCTAAGCAAATCCGCTACGGTAGCTCGGCTGCTATTCACACTCAACTCACACACATCAAAGGCAATATCTGGCCAAGTGTATGTGGCAATCCAATTGAGTTGCCCAATTAATGCTCGGTACTCCATTTTCTTAGACTCGGACAGCTCCCCTGATTTTACTGCTGCATGATGTTTACTCAGCGTGACTGGTTTCAAAGATGAAGCATACTGGAATTGGTCGAGCGTTATGCTGCCACCGATGTTGGAGATGACATTGAGACCAACGTATTTGAAGGCTTTTGATTCTGAACTGCCGATGAGGAATATTTGACTCAACTGACTTATCACTTGCTGTTCGAACTCATGTGTACCAGCCCAAAGGAAGTCGTCGACGTAGATGCATACAATTCCTTCGACTTTGCCAACATTGCTCCAAGAGAACAGCACTGAATCCAGTGATGACACTTTAGCTCCGAGACTCAACAAGTGATCTTTTACGCGCAGATACCAATGCCTAGCAGCATCACAAAGACCGTAAACAGTTTTCTTTAGTCTCCATAACTTACCATTTGCATATTCAGGCAGAGGACGTAAATGAACAACTCTCTCAATGTCGTTACCTTGCAGGTAGGCAGCTTTCATGTCCATAGTGTGGCAATCCCACTGGTTGGTGGAGGCCAAAGAAAGTGCCAAACGCACTGCTTCCTTTGAACAAGTAGGCGAGTCTTTTCGGAGATCCACTGTGTCTTCCTCAAATCCTCTGGTGACTAAGCAGGCCTTAACAATAGGCTTTCCATTTTTCAGTTTTTCTGTCACAACCCATCGAACCGTTAAGGCACCTTGCCCAACATCATCTACTTCCTCATACACATCATTATTCTGCCAATTTGTAATTTCATTTCCTTAGCGCATAATACAGCCTCAGAGTTGAAAAGAACAAGCATTTCTGTGTCATCATCAACCACTTCCCATTCGCTAAGATCCTTCTCCAAATCTATCCAATCAATGCTGCCATCAGAGTCCCTCTTCAAATTATAGCAGTGTTTGTACTTTCCAGTGGCTTTACCTGCCCGACTTATAATCCTTCCAGACACCAACTCTCCACTTTCTGAATGTATTCCCTTTATACGTTGACCAACAGAAACTTTGGGAAGCTGATTAATCGGAACAGAAACTGTGGGAGGCTCATTGATTGGGACCACACCATCTTCCGACTCGTCATCTAGTGGATAGCCATTCAACACTTGCGTATGATCATCATTAGGCTTCTCCTGGACAACAATGTTCTTCTCATCACTGGCGACATCACTTTCAACTGTAGTATCTTGCTCTGGCGCTCGCGCTAGACGACATACGTGCACTCGCACGTATACACCACCGTGTCTTACCAGAATTTGTTTCCCATCTCTGCCTATTACAATTCCGGGACCGTGCCACTCATGACTGTCATTTCTTTTGTAGAAGACTTCATCTCCATTCCAGATGTCGTTTAGGTCACTGGAACGTACGTTGTGCCGCAGAGCCCTAGCCAAGCGTTCATCTGATTCGGTCTTTATAAACTCTTGTCTAGCTAAATGAAGAGCGTTCAAGTTGTCTCTCACAATTTTCGACGGTGATGAAGGTTCCAAAGCTGGAGGATCATTTGCGTACACATTAGGCAGACCAGGGTTTTGACCCAAAACAAGTTGGTTAGGAGAAAAGCCTGAGTAGTTGGTGAGAGCATTTCTTGCCGATACTGCCCATGCCAAGGCCACATCCAATTCACAATGGCTATCAGGCATTATCTTCCTAACAATGTCACGAATGACTGCATTTTGACGCTCACAGACTCCGTTGCTCCAGGGACTCTCTGCAGACGTTGTCATGATCTTGATATTGAAGACCTCTCCCAATGCTCGCATTTCCGCATTATTGAATTCACAGCCATTGTCTGTAAGAATTTTTCTAGGTGTGCCAAACACAACAATCCAGCTCCGAAATATTCCTTTGATAATGGTGGGTGCACACTTATCTGCGATTACTATCGCATTACAATACCTGGTCGCAAAATCAACAAGGACTAAGAAATAATGCCTTCCCCAGGCTTTTAAATCCATGGCTATGGCTTCGTTAAACTTAGACGCCATGGGCAAACTGACTACAGGTCGGGGCTTGGCTTTCTTAAATCTGCAACAGACTGTACAAGCATCAGATACAGACTTGACAGCCTGTTCCAGTTTTGAACTTTTAATTCCCGCATCTGTGATCAGTTTAATTAGTTTTGCCGATGTTGGGTGTCCAAATTGCCTGTGAAGCTTCAAAGTGGTTTTTTCTACATCACCCCCACGAGATGCCAACATGATTGTTTCACAAAATTCACGATCTAGTCATAAGGAAATTGGAAGTAAGTAATGGCCTGAAGATGAGGACTTTAAATCAATGATAGTTCCACAAATTTTGACCTGGTCAGTTCCAAGGTTAATCACCATTTTTGCTTTTTTCATGGAATGTCTACTCAACAGCAAGGGAATATTGCAGTCCACAACATCAGTCACGATGGTAGCACGCATGTTTCCAATGTAGCAGGGCAGAGTAACACGTTTGACACCATCAGCAAAAGTAAACGTTGAGGATGACGCTTCTTCTCTTACAGCATCACGTTCATAATCAGTGAGCTCACTTAGATAGCAACTGATCCATTCAACTCCACATACAGTTGTAGAACACCCTGTGTCTAGAAGAGCACATCCCTTAGATTCTTCTACTAGAGTCTGTGACTTACCTCTACTAGCGGCATCATCCGTATAGCCCATAAATAACGACAGATGCACTGTTTCAGAATTCTCTTCTCGACTGCCGTCGTTTTCGTAAGCATCTGGACAGTCACGTGCCCAATGAAATCTAGAATCACATACGAAACACCTCGATACCTTTCCGTCAGGCCCAAGTGGGTTCTGCCTCCTGCCGGTGGATGAGCGTTGGGGAATTCTAGCAGATACGGTTGAACATCGGCCACTACCCCAACGTCGATCACGTATTGTACCACCCTGCAACATTCTCCGTCCTCGTCGAGTACCTCTAGCATAAAGCGTTTCCTCACCCTCAACTTCGTCACTCCAAAATACTGGTTCGTCTTTCACCTCCCGGGCGGACACCAATGCCTCGTTCTGCATGCCAATTTCACCTGCAAAAATACGATTCAGGGCAGATTTCATATTTTCGTATGTCACCTCAGTTATCGCGGACATCACTAGTTGTCGTTCACTGTCTGAAAGTTTGCATGCAGCTAAGAGCATAAAAGCCATCACAGAATTTGGCAGTTCCATGTCCTGCTTGGTAAAGTTGAAGTAAACATGCTCAAATTCTGTCACGAACTCCTGAATGTTCATATCACTGGCTCTTCTGAAGTTGTACAGCTCATAAAACGCTGTAAACTGTCGATGTCCTTTGTCCAAGAGAAATAAACCATCTAATTTTTTCAGCAGGGTCTGAACACCATCCTTCTGCTTCAGAACATCTGTTTCAATCTGTGAAGATGCCACCCTCGCTCTTCCAGACAATGACAGGTGAATAGCTAAGGCCTGTTTTTCTGTTGGTAGGTCCGTTAGTTCGCACCAAATGCCAATGTCTTTTTTCCAGCTCTCATATGTAGAATCATTTTCAAGTTTTGGAGGCCACTTGGTCGAACACGACGCCATTCTCGCAACCACGCTCTGCTACCAGTGTAGGAACTAGGCAAACCACACTCACCAGCCGCCTCACGACGTGAACTGCCAAGGCTCCCGGTTGCATACCACAAGAACCTTCCGATGACGTCATCACTTGTGACTTAGCAGGTATGTGCATGCGCACACACACTAACATTTTATATTTTTGTTTTATCAGAATAGCAAGGTTGAAGGAGAACTGGGATGTAGCAGGCTAATAATTCTTTTTTTTTTTTTCCAGACTACCTCTTATGGCACAGAAGAGAGGTGTCATGCCATAATTTTAAGTGTAATTTAAGTGTAATATAAGTTAGTATAAGTGCAGTATAAGACAATAAGTATAGTATAAGCTAGTGTATGTGTAATATAAATGTAACCTTGAACCCTAGATATTCTTTTCTCTACACAGCGTAAAAGTTAACCGTTAAATTCCATATCAGATTTAATCTCTGTTACTATTCATAGCGGGAGTAAGACTCTATTAATAGAAGACTGAGTCGAGCAACTATGTAAATACGATTGACTTTGTACATATGGGCCAGCAGCTTCCCACTGGGCACACATAATATCGTAATCTTAGCCAGAGTTTAACAATCGCGAGAGTTTGTCCTCGTACTTTGAATTCGAGATTTATATATCAGCGTTAATAGTATACCCCTTTTTGAACTATGCAGTAGCAAATTAAAGCTTATCTAAATTCTAACTGCTGATAATAGTCATTTGTAATCGTGAAACTTGCATTATTGGCCTTGTGTCGCAAGTCATAAAACCAGCATGACGATAAGTTGTTCAAATACTCATTCATTTAGGCTTCAGTATAATTATAGATCCCATGCGCTTGTCACAAAATTTTAAACATCGTAAGTCAACCCATCAGTGTGGGCTGAGTGTAAACATATTTTTTGTATCCCTTCGTAGTTGTTGTAAAGACACTAATGTTAGAGAGTGATCAGTCAAAGTCATAGCCAGTTCCCGAGATTAGAAAAACCGAGGCAACATAAGATTGCGAGTGGTACATACAGGCGTCACTTCCCCGTCATACTTCTCTTATTACAGGTTAGTGCCCGTAAGCTAGATATTCCCCCCCCCTACCTCTTTGTTCCTATAATGTAAATCCTCTCATACATTAATAAGTTGACTTGCTGATATCCCCCCCCCCCGCAATTCCTTTTGTATAATCATCCGTACTTACCCGTACTTCTGTTATTACAGATTGTCGCTATCACTTTGTTTCGTCTGCCAAGCGAGTGGTGAAGCCGTCCAGCTCACTCTAACTGCCTAAGGCCCGCTTACACTGAAACTCCCCCCCCCTTTCTGATTCATGTAATCTGAGTGCGAGCTAGTCCACTAAAATATTCTATCTTCGTGCAGTGTGTATATTTAGATACACACTGATCCACCTGGTGAACAAGCCTACATCTTTTCTATCCTTAATGACCTAGAGCAGCTTGTACAGCACCCTACCCGTATCCCTGACCGCCTTGGAGAGAGTTCCAACATACTTGACCTTTTCCTAACAACTAATCCTTCTGCTTACACTGTTCATCTTTTCTCTCCGTTGGGCTCCTCCGATCATAATCTTATTACCTTAACATGTCCAACTGCTCCAGTACGGCCTGTGGACCCTCCAAAAAAACGCCGCCTGTGGCACTTTGGAGCTGCAGATTGGGAGGCCCTCAGGCAGTACTTCTTTGATTTTCCATGGAATGATTATTGCTTCC
>JAGKTI010000854.1:48160-89780 GCA_018397915.1 Birgus latro
CTTACCAGAAAATAATCTATCTGGCTACTATTTCCCCCGGACTCGTACGTAATCAATCTACTCACTCTTTTTCTAAAATGTGTGTTGCACACAATCATGTCCATAGCCTCCCCAAACTTGAGTATTCTTTCCCCTTCCGCATTCCTCACACCATATGCACATCCTCCATGGACTCCTTCATAACCTTGAGCTACTTCACCAACATGACCATTTAAATCCCCTCCCAGAACCACTACCTCATCATCACCCATACCACTTACTACACGTATTAAATCATCCCAAAATCTATCCTTCTCTGCGTCATCCAATCCTACCTGCAGAGCATATGCTGATATGACTGAAACCATCACCCGTCCGATCAAAATTTTCACTACTATTATCCTATCACTTACTCTCATGACATTCATGACATACTCCACCCATTTCTCCGCAATCAACACACCCACACCCCCATATCCGTCAGTTCCCCCCTGCCAAAACAGCTTATAGTAGCAATCCTTCTGGCTGATCCACCCCTGTACCGGACTTCCTGCAGACATGCCACATCCACTCACCTCCTACTAAATGCCTCAACAACTTCCCCTGCTCTTCCTCTCAAACCTCCCACATTCCATTTCTTGGTGGAATAAATTCCCAGCATTACGCTGGGTGGTGGCAGCATACTCCCTAAGTCTCTGATTCTTTTGCTAAGTAAAGGATCCGTCATTTACACTGGTAACAACAGTGATTGTTAATTTCCCAACATTAATACGGATCTGTTAGACTGGCTTCAGCACATTTCCCATCAAATCATAAGAGCCAAAATTTCGACCTCTACAGAGGATTGTAACTGTAACTGTAACTTCCTTTTCCCCCTGATTCTTGTCCTTGAGATCAAACAATCATACTATGGCCTTAACCATCCAATGTGTGCTAAAGAATTTATATTATGATGTTGATGATTATCAACTACTGTACACTTTATGTAGAGTTAGTATGCATGTCTTAAGTCTGATGTCTGACAAAATCCTTTTAATTAAACCCTACTGATGCAACTACTGAGGGTCGAATAGCTGATACTGGATATTTTGTCCAGACTGCCATCCTTTGATGGCATATTCTGTTCTCTTCTGAGTGACTGCATGTGGTGGATTGAACCACTGTACGCAACAAAGCAGCAACTGAGCAGACCATCACTGGAAACAAGGCTTCAAACAAGCCTGAGTCGGAGCCTCACAAGTTCTTAATAGCTGTCTCTGGATGTACAAACGCTGCATAAAATACCCGTCTTTTCTGCTTCATGGGCCAATCCTTCCAAGAGCTTCATTCTGGTTACTCCTTGCAAGAGTACAGCAACCTGATTCTTGATTATTGTTAATCTTCTCTCGCCTGTATTATTTAACTGTGTGCCAGCAGGGAAGGCTTCCCTTCTGACGAGTTCAACAGGCCTTTTGTTACACTGCCATGATATTTAGTGAACTTTTATCACTTTAGTGGTTAATAAAGCTTGTTACTGCTTTAAGCATGTCGTCTGCATGCCTACATACTATAAGTCACTGGGCTGAAAAGTTGATCAACTCTACGGCATCTCTACCTGCTAAATTTCACCCAAGGTAGTGTTCCAAATGGGTTTTTGCAGACATTTCAAAATCCTCTTTTTGTGTTTTAGCCAATTTTCTGGCTTTGTTGCTACATCCTCTTAAATAGGCAAGTGTCTTCACAAGAATAAGGAGTGATGGCATTTTGTGTACTATTATAAGAGAATGAAGGATGGTGGCCTTGCACTGATTTCAATGGTATGGGGTGAATTTTACGGACATGAGCTTATATAATGATAAGCGTGAAGTAGTCATATTAAAAAAAAGTGACTGTGGTGATCCTATTCAGTATCTGAAGTCCTTGTGGTAACTGGAGGAAAGAAACACGGTGTTGAGTGGCAGGTTTTTCGATTATTAGCTTAAAGATTGATGCCTGTATGAGGTAAATGGCTTATAATGTAGCAGTAGGAGATATAAATCAGTGCAGAATTAAGTGGACTGAAACTGAAAAAGCCATGTTGCTTGAAAGATATCAAGAAATACAGCTTTCCATATCGATGAACAGACCTGTGGAATAGCCTGGACAAAGAGACTGTCCAGTCTAAAAACATAAATGAGTTCAAAGCAAAATTTGACTTACTGAGAAAAAGAGACGGGATCCCACGAGCGTAGCTCATTTCCTGTATATCACAACTAGGTAAATACACACACATGTATACACACACACACAAGCAGCCAGAGCGAATGGACGTGTCTCCTCAACCTCTCACCTACCTCAGCGAACCTTAAGTAGTTTTCAAGAATTATGTTGTCATGTCTTCTTTAGTCTTGTTTAAAGTATTGAAAGTTAGTACAGTCTACCAAAAATATAAAGACCTACTGTCAGTGAGTATACATGAATGTTTCGATCTAGTTAAAACGCTGATTATGAGAATTAGTGAACTAGAAAAGAAAGTGGAGGATCTAGTATCAAGAAAAATGCCTGAAAATAATGAAAACTTTATACAGAGTCTGACAGGCCAATGAGACAGCGAACCAGGAGATAGAGAATTTGAAACAAGAAAATATCGATTTAAGGCAAAAACAAGAAGACAGCAGTAACAAAATGGAAAAGGTGAGTAATGTGTTAGAAGAGCAAAAGGCAAAGTGGGCACATGTGGAAGAAGAACAGAAAGAAGTGGTTAGCTTAAGGGAAATCATTCAGGAAGAATGGGAAATGAACAAGAAAAAATGGAAGAAAATGTAGTGAAAATATTGAAGAAAAAAGAGAAAATAGTGAGAGGAATTGTAGAAAGGAACAGATGTGTGGTAATATTTGGAAACAGGAAGGAGGAAGAAAAGGTTAGGTCTGTGAGACTCGAGAGAGACTTGAATCAAGTGAGAAAAATATTGCGGAAGATCGATCCCGAAGAAGACAAGTGGGAAAAAGAAACTGCGGAAGTAAGGAGGATTGGGCCATATAAGAAAGGGGAAGTAAGACCAATGAGAGTTAAGCTGTCATCGGAAAATGCAGTAAATGGTATACTCAAAGTGACCTGGAAACTAAGTAAAGAGGCAGGGATGGAAAATATTATAGTAAGAAAAGATCTGCTTGTTTAGTTAGTTCTTTTTATGGGGTGGGGCACTAACCCACCACCAACCCTTTTAGTCGCCTTATACGACAAGCAGGGATACTGGGGGAGTATTCTTGAAACCCCCCTACCCCCAGGGGAGGAGGGAGGGAGAGGGAGGGGAAGACTGAGGATGAGGTGGAAGGATGGAGTTGAGAGGTATATAAGGCAGGTGGGAGTGAGCTGGGGGGAGGGTACGCAAATGGTGGGTGACAGAGAGACTTGGAGGCGTTTTGTCCACGGGCACCCTTTGTGGGATTAGGGCATCGGGCTATAGACAGATAGATAGAAGAAAAGATTTGAATGAAGAAGAAAGAGAAGCTTTAAAATCTTTGAAGGAACAAGGACAAAAATGACAGGAGGACAGAGGAGGAATGTAAAACTTTTTTTGGAGAGTGATGGATATGAAAGTAAGGAAGTGGTATGTGAGGAACTATGAGTGGAGGAAACAAGGGGGATGGATATGAATATGAAAGAGAGAAGAATGAGTAAAGATAAAAACAGTGCCATAAATCTGAGTATCATATACAGTAAAGTAGATGCGTTAATATCAAAGAAAGGGGAAATTGGAGACTCGTTTCGTTTTTTAAGGCTGCAACATGCTTGCTTGCGTCGGCCTTTTTGGATTGGAGCGTGTAGCATTTTATGACCGGATGCCCTTCCTGATGTCTACCAATGACCCTTGGGTGGATTCGATCCTCCGACCCTATGGCCAGAGCGGAGCGCTCTAACCCACTGAAAATAAACCTGAAATTGTTTGCTTGGTGGAGACTAAATTGCCCCAAGATGTTGATACAAAATTATTTGGATGAAACAATTATAACATTTGGAGGAAGGATAGAGAAAGCAAGTTTGGGGGAAGTATAATGACTTTAACCCATAATGACCTAAGAGCAAAATATACAGAAACTGAAAATACCATGGCTGAACTTTTAGCAATTGAAACAGAGGACAGTTGTGGAGAAAAAATAATGTAATAGTATTTTATATGCCCCCAAAACTAGGGCATGGACAAAAGAAGATTACGAACAGTTAATAACAGAATCCATTATTAAAGATGTTAACTAAACGAAGAAACAGAATAATAATAATAATGCGAGATTTTTACTGTAGAGAAGTTGATTGGGAAAGTATGGATGCTGGGAATAATGGGGAATCACAGGGAGATAAATTAATGGAATTGGTGATGGAAAACATGTTAATCCAATTAATTAAGGAAAATAAAAGAATCAGAGGTGACGACGAACCATCAAGACTCGACTTAGTATTCACAAAGGACCCAAATGACATGAGGAACATAACCTATCAATGCCCCTTTGGTAAAAGTGATCATCTGGTTATTGAGATGGAAGTGGCAGGAGTAAGAGAAGGAGAAAGAGATGAAAAACACAGAGGAAATAGATACAATTATGAGAAGGCAGACTTTGCTTTCCTGAGGAACTTTTTCCAAAATGCAGACTGGAGTAAAATGAATACGATCAAAAATGTTGATGAGAAATATGAGTGTTTTTTTTAGAAATATATAAAACAGGAGTTAGTACGTATGTCTCAATATTTTCCACAGCTATGGAAAGGAAGAAAGAGTGGTTTAACAACAGATACAAAATGGCACAAAAGGCAAGAAAAAGACATTGGAATAAAGTGAGAAGGTACAATAAACCCTTCATAAGTTGAACTTTTAGAAGGCAGAATCTTCGGTTTGACGAACTCAGGCTGAGACCACGTATGTAAGTAGGCCGAAATGCGGAATTAGAGGGACAAATGGCACCAGGCGGACACGTGGCGCCAGTCTGTTGCTTGCCATTCTTAATGTCATCTAGTGCTGAGAAATGCTCTCCTTTTGCCTTCTTCCTTGCCATGGAGGGTTCAAAGAGGAAAAGTAGTGATACTGGCACCTCTAGTCGTAAGGGAATGAAGCTAAAAAAAAAAAAAAAAAAAAATGTGTGCGTGGGACTTGGTGTTAAGTGATCATGATTAAAGTTTAGTACTATTATTACTGCAAGTGTTACATTGCAGTCTACTATAGTGATTACATTTAAATTAGTTCTTATGTTCAGTGAAATAAGTACTGGGTACTGTTTAGAATGTTACGTTAAATTGTGAACTCAGCCACCTCCACCACCTCCATCTCCAACACGAACTGTCGACGGATCTGTACTGCCTCTAACGAAAGGTAAATTAGGTGCACTGAACTGCTTCTTTTTTGTCTTTCTTTATTCATTTATACACTGTATATGCTCCTTTACTTCAGTGTTGAAATGACAAGTAATAAGTATTGTTTTTGAGGGGGGTGAAAATCCATCTCCAACACAAGCTGCCCACGGGTCTGTACTGTCTCATTGAATGATTTTCTACAATTAACCACTTCAGTACCGTAACGTCTATTTCTACTTTATTTACGCCTCCTCCAGTCGATTTTATGGTACTCAGGACTGGATTCTAGTACTGAAGGGGTTAACGAAGGCTGTACCAACCCTGTGCACATCCACAGATCCTCCCTACACTGAATAAAATTGTCTGGTGGCAGCAAGAACAAAATGAAAATATACCTAGCTGAGGGGGTTAAAGGTATATTATCATTATTTTTTTTTTTTTTTTATGCAAGGAAGAAGGAACCAAGGGCCATAGGCCTGCATACTGTTCCTTCCAAGAAAAAGTAAAAACAATACAAAAGAGAGCCAAATTCAAGATCCAGAAGAAAGATTGGAGATCATAGGAAGCACGGAATACAGACAGAGGGAGACAGTTCCAGAGTTGACCAGTTGCATAAATGAAGGACTGGGAGTAATGGTTAACTCTTGCATTAGAGAGTTGGACAGACAAGGGATGAGAGTTTGTTGCTAGACGGGTACTATGTGCCCGTCGTAGAAGTGGAGGGATGCAAGCAGACAGTTCAGAGGAACAGTGCCATTGAAGTAGCGATAGAAGAGAGATAAAGAAGAAACAGTGCGGCGAAGAGACAAAGGTTGAAGGGAATCAGTAAGAGGAGGAGAGTTAATGAGACGAAAAGCCTTTGACTCCACCCTATTGAGAAGAACCGCATGTGGGGAGCCTCCCCACACATGAGAGTTGTACTCCATACACGGGCGAATAAAACCCGTGTACAAGGTCAACATCTGTGCAGAGGTAAAGAAAGCTCGGAGTCAGCCCAGCACACCTAATCTCTTGGAAGCAGATTTCACAAGAGAAGTAATATGTTCTTTCCAAGACAAATCCCGAGAGAATGAAACCCCTAGCATGTTCAAGGATGATGCAGGACTGAGCTGGACATTATTAAACATTAGTGGGTAATCCTGAGGAAGATTTTGTCGGGTTGATAAGTGTAAGAACGGAGTTTTTGATGCACTGAAAATAACAAGATTATTTTTACCCCAATCAGAGATATGAGCCAAATCAGACATTAGGTGTGCCATAGCCTCATCCCTTGTTTGCTGAAGTAACTGCTGAGATGGACGTTGCGGAAATCGAATGGAAAGGTGAAGGGTGGAATCATCAGCATATGAGTGGATAGGGTTAGATGTACAGCTTAGAAGGTCATTGATGAATAAAAGAGAGTTGGTGATAGGACAGAGCCCTGAGGAACACCACTGTTGATAGGTCCAGGAGAAGAACGATGGCCGTCTACAACAACAGCTACAGAACGACCAGAAAGGAAGCTAGAGATGAAGGCAAAGATAGAAAGACAGAAACCCTAAGAGGGCAGTTTGGAAATCAAAGATTTATGCCAGACTCGATCAAAAGCCTTTGAGATGTCAAGTGCAATGGCAAAGCTCTCGCCAAAGTCCCGAAAGGAGGATGACCAGGAGTCTGAAAGGTAGGTGAGAAGATCGCCAGTGGAGGGTCCCTGACGGAACCCATACTGACGATCAGAAAGAAGGTTGTGACAGGAAAGATGCTTTAAAATTTTTCTGTTAAGAACTGATTCGAAAACTTTTGATACACAGGATGTTAAAGCAATTGGACGATAGTCAGAGGGTTGGGAATGGTCACCCTTCTTTGGGACTGGCTGAATGAGAGCAAACTTCCAGCAAGAAGGAAAGGTACAAGTTGAGAGACAAAGGCGAAAGAGTTTACCTAGGCAGGGTGTAAGCACAGAAGCACAGTTTTTCAGGACAACAGGAGGGACTCCATCAGGACCATATGCCTTTTTAGTACTGAGGCCAGTGATGGCAGAAAATACATCAGCTGAAGAAATTTTAATGTCAGTCATGAGGAAGTCTGAGGTGGGAAGTGATGGAGGAACAGCACCAGAATCGTCTAAGGTAGAATTGGAGGAGAAAGTCTGGGCAAAGAGATCTGCTTTATCAGTAGAAGAAATAGCTACAGAGCCATCAGAGTAGAAAAGAGGAGGGAAGGATGATGAGGTAAAGTTGTTAGAAAGGTTTTTGGCAAGGTGCCAAAAGGAGCGAGAAGAATTCGAGTTGGAGAGTTGAGAACATTTAGCACGGATGAAATTATTTTTAGCAGAGCGAAGAACAGACTTAGCACGATTCCGGGCAGAAATATAAAAAAGATGCGATTCTGGGGTGGGTTGGCTCTGGTACCTTTTAAAGGCCCTCTCTCTGTTGCGGACAGCATTAGAACAAGCGTGATTAAACCAAGGCTTTCTTGCATTAGTCAGAGGATATGAAAAAGGAATGTATGCTTCCATGGCCGAGAGAATAACCTCCGTAATGCGCAGGGCACACTCAGACGGCTCCCGGCCATGGAAGCAATAATTATTCCAAGGAAAATCAAAGAAGTACTGCCTGAGGGCCTCCCAATCTGCAGCTCCAAAGTGCTACAGGCGGCGTTTCTTTGGAGGGTCCACAGGCTGTACTGGAGCAATAGGACAGGTTAAGGTAATAAGGTTATGATCGGAGGAGCCCAACGGAGAGAAAAGATTAACAGTGTAAGCAGAAGGATTAGTTGTTAGGAAAAGATCAAGTATGTTGGAACTCTCTCCAAGGGGGTCACGGATACGGGTACGGTGCTGTGCAAGCTGCTCTAGGTCATTAAGGATAGAAAAGATGTGGGCTTGTTCACCAGGTGGATCAGTGAAAGGAGAGGAGAGCCAAAGGTGGTGGTGAACACTGAAATCTCCTAGAATGGAGATTTCAGAGAAAGGAGAAATGGATAGAATGTGTTCCATCGTAGAAGTAAGATAGTCAAAGAATTTTTGATAGTCAGTAGAATTAGGAGATAAGTAAACAGCACAGATATATTTAGTCAGAGAATGACAGGAGAGCCGAAGCCAGAGAGTAGAGAATTAAGAAGAATCAAGTTCAGGAACACGAGAGCAAGATAGATCATTGCGTACCTATACACAACAGCCACCTTTGGCTTTGAAATGAGAATAGAGAAAGTAGGAGGATACAGAAAAGGGTTTGCTGTCAGTTGACTTAGACAGCTGAGTCTCAGAAAGAAAGAGGTGAGGTTTAGAGGAGAAGAGGTGGTGCTCAACAGAGCGAAAGTTAGAGGAAAGGCCGCGAATGTTACAGAAATGAAGAAGGAGTGAGTCAGACAGTGGTTCCAGGTAGCTCCGAGAGTCGTCACCGGGAGAGGGGCGGATGGTGGGGGCATTTATGGTCCCCCCCCTGAGAACTCCGAGGCACGGTTTTCATTAGCCATTTTTTGGAATTTTTTGAAAAGGAAGTGTAGTGTGTAGCGTGTATGTAGTTTGGTGTTGACAGTTAGAGAAACTTGTATTGGAGAGCATGCTGGTCTACTCTCTGTGTTACTGAGACACCGAAAAAGTTCAGCAAAGAGGGATGGTCAGGAACAAGTCCTGAGGGCTGATGAAATGGGAGCTCCAGCTCTCCCTGTCATCAGCTTTCCATCCTCCTTGGGAGTACTGCCCTGCTTGACTGGTGCAACAGTCTCCTCACCTGAAATGCACAAAATGCACAAAATTTTTTTTTTTGTCATAACTTATTTATTTATATATGCCCCTTTAATTTAGTGTTGAAAGGACAAGTAATAGGTATTGTCTTAGCAATTTTGGGGGGTGAAAATTCGGTAAGACGGAAAATTTGGTAATTCGAACCAGGGTAGAGGTCCATATAGTTCGACTTATGAAGGGTTTACTGTATAGTGAAAGGGCTTGGGAGGAGTACAAGCAGGTAACAAATGAATATGTAAGGGTGAAGAGAGAAGAAGAAAGGAAATATGAAAAACATATTATAACTAAATGTAAACAAGAGCTGAAACTGTTTTATAGGATTGTAAATGGTAAAATGAAAGTTAAGGACAGTATAATACAATTGAGGCATGGAGAAGAAACATACGAAAATGAAGAAGAATTGTGCGAAATAATGAACAACAAACTGTAGTCAGTATATGTGTTGGAGGAGGAATTTAGGGAACCTGAAATGGAACCCAGGATGATGGGAACGGCAGAAAATACAGTTGATGTGAGTACGGTGCTACAGCTGATGAGGGATTTGGATGTAGAAAAGAAATGAGACCAGATGGTGTGGCTGGATGGATTCTGAGGGAATGTGCGGACAAGTTAGTGTGGCTTGTGTATGTCATCATTAAGACATCACTGGAAAATGGACAGTTACCTAAAGATTAGAAAAGAACAAGTATTGTGCCATTCTTCAAGGGAAGAGATAGGGAAGAACAACTCAATTACAGACCTGTATCACTTACTTGTATAGTTTGTAAAATCTGTGAGAAAATTATTAGAAAAAGATGGATAGAGCACTTAGAAGAAAATGAGGTGATAACACCAAAACAATTTGGTTTAGCGAAGGAAGAGCATGTGTTACTAGCCTATTTTCTACAGTAGGGTAACAGATGTCATAAAAGAGTAAGAGGGATGGGCAGATTGTGTACCTTGATCTCAAGAAAGCATTTGACAGGGTGCCCTACAGGAGATTGCTGAGGAAGTTAAAAACCTTCGGAGGGGTGCATGGGAATCTATTAAAGTGGATGGGAGATTATTTGATAGGAAGGCAGATGAGAACAGTGATAAGAGACAAGGTTTCACAATGGAGAAATGTGACTATACTCTGTTTTTTTTATTGAGGTGAAGTTGCACTTGACACGTTGGTGATAATTGGCTGAATGCAACATGTCCAAATAACATTTACTAACTCAAATTTCCCTCTCATATATATGTTGTCAATTGATAATAAAGAGATCATGAAACAATGTTGCATTTAGCTAATCATCACCAACCTGTCAAGTGCATCTTTGCCTTGATAAAAAAAACTGAGTATAGTGGAGTAACCCAGGGCTCTGTCCTGGCCCCAGTAATGTTTCTGATATATGTAAATGATTCACCAGAGGGTCTGAATAGTTACATGAGTATGTTTGCTGATGATGCTAAAATTATGAAACATATTAAATGTATTGATAGTTGTAAAAAACTGCAAGAGGACTTGGACAAACTCCACAGCTGCAGCCAGACTTGGAAAACAGATTTTAATGCCAAGAAGTGTCATGTATTAGAAATGGGAATGAGTGAAAAAAGACCGCACTGGACATACTGAATAAAATGGGCAATGAGATAATTAGTAAAAGAAAGGATGAGAAAGACTTGGGAGTGATTGTTCAGGATAACTTGTCACCAGAAAAGCATATAAAAAAAATCATTGGAGGAACCTATAGATTACTAACATGAGAGTGGCTTTTAATTATATGGATGAGGAAATGTTGAAGGAGTTGATAGTGACCAAGACCAAGACTAGAGTATGTGGCTGTAGTATGGTCACTTCACTTGAAGAAGCATATTGATAAACTAGAGAGGGTTCAACGGATGGCAACGAGGATGATACCACGTTTAAGGGAACTCACCTATGAGGAGAGGTTGGAAAAACTGAAGTTACCAACACTGCGCGAGAGAAGAGAAAGAGGTGACTTGATCATGATACTGTATTTAGAAATGTAAGAGAATTGGAAAGCGTGAATAGACAGGATCTTTTTGTGTTGGATGTTGGAAGAACAAGAGGTCATGGCTTCAAGCTGAGGAAAAGTAGATGTCTTAATGATCTGAAAAGGTTCAGTTTCCCAAACAGAAGCATAAGTATTTGGAATGACTTAGACGAAGAAGTGGTGAAGGTGAAAAACATTCATGAGTTTAAAACTAGATTAGATAAATGTAGATATGGAGACAGGACAACATGAGCTTAGGTCAATTCCTGTATACTACAAATAGATAAATAGAAATAGGTAAATACACACACACACACACACACACACACACACACACACACACACACACACACACACACACACACACACACACACACACACACACACACACACACACACACCTAACCTAACCTACCTCTCCTAGATCAAAGGCTGATGTGAAATGTGAGGTAACAGCCTTGATGATGGCTCCAATCGTGAAGGATCCATGCCCAAACAGCTGGGAGATCTGAGCCCAGTGTTGACGAACCATATGCCAGGCAGGAAGCCGGCCAGCAGGGTTCTTGCTCACTTCCTTCAGCACTGTTGGCACATCCTGAGGTCGAATCTTGCTGTGGTCTAGGGTGTATTCCAAGTATCTGCACCAAAGAAATATGATAACCATAAATTTACATTCCACACTAGGTGAATACAGATTACCACAACACATTCAACCTCTGTATACTCCACAATAAAGAAAGATCTTGGCATGCACCGAGTAAAGTTCATTACTATCTAAGGGTGATTTTTTCAGCAATACCTGGATGTCATAGACTATATTTCAGATCAATCTGTACTTGTCTACACAATGTTTACTCTCTGGGAAACCCAGATACAACACCCACATCTGAGATTTTTTTTTTTTTTTCCCTAAAAGTAATCAGAAACAAGCTTCAAATCTGAGACTCAAAAAACATGAAAAATATCAAAACTTATCACACAGTACTGGCATCAAGAATATCTGATGGGAAACTGGTATTTTAATAATCCTACACAAACAAGAAATTCCTTAGTATTCCTCCTAACCACCAAACCAAAATGCAAGACATTTTCCAAGCTTTTCCACTATAAACACAATTCCTGTGTGCTTCCCTACTGCCATGCCCAAATACAATACAGGTGACTTTTCACCCATTTTTGTTAATTACTGCACTGGAAAACTGCCAGCTGAAAACTATGAGGTTTAAATTTCAATGAAGTATAAATATGGAGAAAACTGGGAGTGTCACATATGTAAATAAAATCAAATAAAGACAGAGTTAAGATAATAGATGTATAAAGTGAAAGATAAATGGGCAAGCAGCTACAAAGAAGAATAGATGTTACCAGTCTGGTGACTAATGAACAAGGTGAATTTGGGAGTGGTGTGGGATTCATGGATCAAATGCTTGCAGCCAGATAGTTAGGAAAGCTAATGAAGACTGTAAGATACTTGTGGCATTTTTCATGCTCTGCACTCTCAGTTCTATCTATCTATCTATTGCCAGACACCTCAATCCTGCACAGGATGGCCACAAACAAATCACCTCCATGTCGCTCTGTCCCCCGCCATTTCACTACCCCGCTCCCAACTCACACCCCCCCTCTCTCATGTACCTTTCCACTCCATCCCATCCTCGGCCTCCCCCTCCCTCTCCCCCCCTCCACCTCAGTCACATACACTCTCCTCGTCAGACTTTCACTCTCCATCCTCTCCACATGCCCACAACACCTTAATGTGTTTCTCCTAACGCTTCCTATCGTCCACAACCACACCACAACGCTCCTTCACTTCCTCATTCGATAGTCTGTCTCTCCATGTGACTCCACATGCTCAGTTCTTAAGTCAGGAAAACTGTAAGATTTTTGTGGCATTTTTCATGCTCTGCTCTCTCCTTTTGAAAGCACCCTTAGAAACAGCATCGAGCTGCTTACGACACCATGTAGGCACAGTATTATATTTAGTGACTGGAAGAATTATTCTAGATTTACAGACCTATGCAGTGGGCACATAACTATTTATCTTCAATGCAGTGGGCACATAACTATTTATCTTCAATGCAGTGGGCACATAACTATTTATCTTCAATGCAGTGAGCACATAACTATTTATCTTCAATATCAATAACTCCCAAAGTCACCAATAACTCATCCCTTCTTTGAAAAACGAGCACCCAAGACCAGTTTCCTGCACCTCAGCCAACAGTGCTTATCCTGTGTATAAACACTGTCAGACTCTTCTGGTTGCCTTTGATTGTGCTCTGTGAGCCCAGCTATGTTTCATGACAATGCAGGTTTGGGTTTAAGTGTAATTTTCATTTTCATTTTTGAAGGCTCCAACATGCTTATATGTGTCGGCCTTGATCAATTAATGGTGGGTCCCCATGCTGCTCGATCTATGGCAGCCTCATGTTCAGTCCCTTAACCCTGAGGTCACACTTAATGACCTCGTCCCATGTCTTTCTCGGTCTACCCCTCACAACCCCTTCCCCAATATTAACACTTCCCACCTTCTGCACCCAATTATCATTCCCCCCTCCTCTCCACATGCCCAAACCATCTCAGTCTACCTCTCGTCATCACAGCAGCAATACACTCCAGTCCCATCCTACCTCTCAACTCTTCGATCATAAACCCAGCCCCCCAGGCCTTGCACCGCACATCCACCTAATCATTGCCATTTCTGTACGTTTGAGCCTGCGAATATCCTCTTCCTTTACTGCCCAGGTCTCACTACCATACAGTATCACACTCCTAACACATGCTGCATACAAAGACCCCTTAGCACATAGGGAGAGTCCACTCAAAGTTAGGAGAGCCAACAAGTCCCTGAACTTCCTCCAACCACTTCTCACCCTAGCAACCGAGCTAGCTCCAGCCCCACCTCCAGCACGTAACATGTCTCCCAGATATCAACTCTTCCACACACTCAAGAGACTCACCACCAAGTTCAATCCTTTCACGCCTAACAATCTCCACCTGCACTCCCTGACATGCTGTACACATAAAATCAGCATTATCTCGCAGTCTACCTATAATACCACTACATCTCTTGTGCACCCATTTATCACAAACACTGCACGAGATGGAATTACTTCCCACAACTTTGTGGCAAACTGCACATGGCCACTCTCCCTCTCCTCTGATTGTACCGCCACCAACCCTAGATATCACCACTTTTGTTTTATCTGCATTTACCCTTAAGCCCTTGTGCCCCATACCATCTCTCCACTTCTTAAATCTTTCCTCCGCCTCCTTTTCATTCTCTGCAATCAACACCAAATCATCAGCATAAAACATCTCAAACGGGAGTCCATCTCTGAAGGCACGTGAGAGGGCTTCAAGTACCATGATAAACAACAAGGGACTCAAAACTGACTCCTGATGCACACCAACATTCACGGAAAACTCGTCACTCATATCTCCATCCACTCTTATCTTGGTGTGAGCAACCACATACACGGCCATAACCACTCTAACCAGCCACTCTTCCAACCCAGGCTTTCTCATTGCCCACTTCACCACCTCTCTAGGGACTCTGTCAAAGGCCTTTTCCATATCAACAATAACAAAATACAGTTCCCTTTTCTTTCCAATATATTTTTCCTAAAGTTATCAAACAATGAATATGGCATCAGTGGTCCCCCTGCCTGGCATAAACTCAAACTGCATCTCATCAATATTCGTTATTTCTCTAATCATACCTTCTAGAACTCTCTCCATTACTTTCATTACCTGATCTAAGAGCTTAATGCCTCTATAATTTCCTCTTTCCAGGGCATCACCCTTCCCTTTGTACACATTTACAATTACACTTTTCAGCCAATCATCTGGGACAACACACTCATATATATTCATATTTACCAGGTCAGTTACTAACCTCACCCCAATATCTCGAGGCCTTCAACATTTCGGCAGTCAACCCAGACACACCTGCTGCCTTCCCCACCCCCATCCTGCCTATTGCTTCACTCACAATAGCATAGTCAATCAAAGGCCAAGGGCCAAACACTGCTTTATCATTTGCCAGTACTTTCCTGTCAAAATCAATATCTGCTTTTGCAGGAGGAAAAAAGAGATATGGGAAGACTCCACACTTTCCTTGTCCTTCCTACAAAAATAAACCATGGTTACAACAGATAAGTGATCATAAATACAGTATTCTGTATACCCATCCCTGGTCATAAACTATTTTAGGACATAATCATCACCTGACCTGGTAATACACCCACTGCTCAGCTCTCTTATTCTGAGATGATTCCTCTAAGCCATCACTTCAAGTGCCTGCATGGTGACATAAGTGGCTGTAAAGCCTCTTCCTCAAGTGCCTCCAAAACTCACTCGCCATGAGAAAAACGACATGTTTGAGTGACAGAAGTACTTTTCAGATGAATCAAATTATCTGATATTAGCCAGAATAAAATATGTAAGTGCATCACTGTTCTTGGAATTGTTAACTATTCATTAAAACTGGGGGCCTATTGCACAGAAAATTTTCGACGTGTATCCATTTAATCCTTACTGCTGCATGAGCCAGGGATCACGTGTCTGTGCCATGGCTTCTAGCATGAGGCTCTTCTCGCTGGGGATAGTCGATGTATTGTATACTTGCCAGCAGTACTCCCAGTCATCCTTACTCCCATACCTACATTACATAAAATACAAGAAACATTATTGAAGTATACAGACAAATGTAAACCCTACTGAACACTGAAAGGAAAAATTATTCAGTGGTAAAACTAATTATTACTGTATACACTACCTCACTTGTAATACAGTAATTCAAAAATAATGTTAGTTATAAATACAGTGGCCTCACATCCAACATGCATATCTTCAGTACTAATTGCCTTTGGTGAGGTGGACACTCAAAATATTCAATAAAAAAAGAAATTACTTAAGTACAAAAATTTTTGTTAGCATATGGTTCCACAGGTGTGCATGATATCCAAAGTGTTTCCTGGGAGGGTTCATTATTATGGGAAGTTGAGAGGTGCCACAGCCAACAAGAATGTGCACTAAACAGGAAAGTGATGTCATCAAACATCAGTCTCCTTGTGCTCACTGGTGTGCAAACAACATAATAGCTCATTAGACAGTACCTGTGTATTTACCTAATTGTATTTACCTAATTGTGATATACAGGAAACGAGCTACACTCGTGGGGTCCCGTCTCTGTTTCTCAATAAGTCAAATTTTGCCTTAAACTCATTTAAGTTTTTAGACCGGACGATCTCTTTGTTCAGGCTATTCCACAGGTCTATACATCTATACGGAAAACTAAATTTCTTGATGTCCTTCGAGCAGCTTGGCTTCTTTAGTTTCATTCCGTGTCCTCTTGTTGCTCTCTCATCCCACACAAACAGATTTTCTCTGTCAATTTTATCTACTCCTATCATGGTCCTGAACACTGCAATCATGTCACCCCTCTTTCTCCTTTCCTCTAAGGAGGGCAAATCCAGCCTTTCCAGCCTCTCCCTGTATGGCAAATCTGCCAGACTAGGGACCATCTTGGTTGCTGTTCTTTGTATTCTCTCAATCTTGGTTATATCTTTCTTTTTGTGTGGGGACCACACTACTGCTGCATATTCTAACCTGGGCCGGATCATGGCCACTATCAATTTTTTCATCATCTCCTCATCCATGTAATGAAATGCCACTCTTATATTGGTCAAGAGTTTATATGTCTCTCTCACTATCTTATTTATGTGCTTTTCAGGTGACAAACTATCCTGGACCAGCACTCCCAAATCTTTCTCTTCTCTCGCTTTTCTAATTGGTTCATTACCCATCAAATAATTCAATGATGGCCTCTTTGTACTTTTACCCATTTCCAATATTTTACATTTTTTTGCGTTGAATTTCATTTCCCACATCCGGCTCCAATCATATATCCTATCCAGATCCTCCTGTAGCATTTTACAGTCCTCTTCAACCTCTACCTTTCTCAAGATCTTTGCATCATCAGCAAACAGGCTTGCGTAGCTGTTCACTCCATCTACCATATCATTTACATAAATCAAGAACATTACTGGTGCCAACACCGAGCCCTGTGGGACACCACTTGTTACTTCCCTCCATCCAGATGTCCTGTCCTTTATTACTGTCCTCATTTGTCTGTCACTCAGAAAGTCTCTCATCCATTCCAGGAGGCTTCCCTTAAGTCCTCCTATATGCTCTAATTTCCATAATAGTCTCTTGTGGGGTACTTTGTCGAAGGCCTTCTCCAGATCTAAGTACACACAATCCACCCAACCGTCTCTCTCCTGTAGCACATCAATCGCCCTTGAGTAGAAGCTCAACAAGTTGGAAACACATGACATTCCACTTCTGAATCCAAACTGACTTTCAGTCAAAATATTCATCTCTTCCAGATATTTTATCCATCTATCTTTCAGGATTCTCTCACACAATTTCGCAACCATACTGGTTAGGGACACTGGTCTATAATTCAGGGGTTCTTCCTTGTTCCTCCCTTATAGATTGGCACCACATTTGCCCTCTTCCATTCCCGAGGCACTTTCCCCTCTTCCAAGGAGCACACAATTAAACTGTGAATCTTATCCGCCAGTTGTTCTCTGCATTCCTTCAGTACCCAATTAGAGATTCCATCCGGTCCTGGGGCCTTCCTTACATCTTGAGCTCCCAGTAATTTATACACTTCCTGCACTTCCACTTTTATATCTTTTATCACTACATTTCTTATCATTCCCTCTCCTTCCACAAACTCCCTTTCCTTAGTGAAAACCGACTGGAAACATTTGTTCATTACTTCAGCTTGCATTACTGCATCCTTGTAGACCTCTCCTTCTACTTTCAGTTTGGTGATTCCTTCCCTTTGCTTCAATTTGCCATTAACAAATCTATAAAACAATTTGGGTTCATCCTTACAATTGTCAATTATACCTTTTTCAAAGTTCCTTTCTTCCTCTCTACGTATTCTTGTATATTCATTTCTAGTTCTTTTATATTCTTCCTTTTTCCTGATATTACTTCTCTTGTTCCATTTGTTCCATGCCATGTCCCTCTCTCTTTTCGCTATTATACACCTTCTATTAAACCACACCTTTTTCCTGTTTTCTTTCCCACTTACTCTTGGCACATATTTTTCCACACCCAGATTGTAGAGGTCTAAAAAGATATCCCACTTCCTCTGTATCTCTCTTGTTTCTCTGAATTTTCTCCAGTGCGCATTTTCAAAATATTTTCTCAATTCTGCAAAGTTTGTTTTCCCAAAGTTGTATCTTCCTTGCCTATAAAGCTCATCTCTTGGCACCACGTTCCCTATTATCATCTGGAACTCAATGACCACATGATCACTTTTTCCTATAGGACACAGATAATTTAATGATTCAATTACATCAGGTTCTTTGGATAGTAGCAAATCTAATCTTGCTGGTGTGTCATCACCTCTGAATCGTGTCTCTTCTTTAACCCACTGTGTCATTACATTATTCATTGCTATATTTAACAATTTAGTGCCCCACGAATCTTCGCTGCCTCCCGAGTCCCATTCCTCCCAGTTCACCTCTTTACAATTAAAGTCACCCATTAGGATTATATTGTTGCTTTTCTCGATCACTTTCTGTAGATAACTAACCATGTCTGACAACATCTCCTGGTATTCATCGTCATTCCATGCTCTCGTCTTAGGGGGAACATATACCACTGCCATATCTCTCTTACCATTCTCCCCAGTTTCTAGTTTCAAATTTATGGCTTCGGCCCTGCCCTCTGCAATTTCCACAGTATCTACGTTTATGTTGTCCTTCACTGCTATCATCACTCCTCCTCCCGTTTTTTCTTTTCTGTCTCTTCTCCATAATTTGTATTTCCCACCTCCCATATGAATATCAATATCTTCTTTCAATTTAGTCTCTACAAAGCACATAACATCAGGCTCGTGTGCCCTCAAAAAATCATTGATTTCTAACCTTGCCGATATTAGTCCATCAATGTTTGTGTACGCCACTTTCAAACTTTTTTCATCGTTTTTTATTCTCTCGTCTCTCCTTCCTTCCGTCGGTACCACTTTCTCAATTTCTGGTCCATAACTCTCCAATAGAACTCTGTCTTCTCTTTCTCCGTTCGTTGTTCGTTTTTTATCTTTGCTTCCTTTACTAACTCCTTTAATTTAGCTCTTTCCTCTTCATTTGCATCTCTCCTAATCCAAACATTTTTAAACCCCTCTTTCTCTGACAATTTCCACGTTCTACTTATGATTTCATTCACTATTACTTGGGACTTAAACTTTACTTTCAAGGGCCTTGCCCCACCATCCTCGTACTTTCCTAACCTAAACACTTCTTCAATCTCTTCTTGGGCTTCATTGTTTCCTTCCATAACCACTGCTACTATTTCTTTAGCCTTGCTCAGTTCCTCTCTCTCTCTTTCAGATCTTACTGTCATTCGTTTTTCTTTTATTCCTGAGATTATCACACATTTTTTCTTGTCTGCTACATCCCTGACCAAAGATTCTCTACTTCTTAGTACTCTAACCACTTCCTTCTCCACTTTTTCCTTACTTTGTTGTTCTATGATTTCCTTCAAATTTACATTTCCTTCCTCCTGTATTTTCTTCCATCCCTTATGTTGCTCCTTAATTTCCTGAATATGCTCATCTTGCCTCCTCGATTTTGATTCGTATTCATCTAGTTTACTTTTTATTCTGTCCCTTTCTTCTTCCAACCTCTTATTCTCCCTCTTCAGCTGTTTTATTTCATTTGATGCGGATTCGTTATTCGCCTTTAATTCTGTAACTTCTTTTTCTTGTTCCTCACTACGTGTGGTAACTTTTTCCAGTCTATTCTGTAGGACTTTGATCTCTCTCTCTTGCTCTATGGTCCGTTCCTGCAGCTGCTTAATTACTTCCCATACCTTTTTTAACTCCTGGACATTCCTCTCCGCCGTTTTCTCTACTCCTGCTACTCTCGTTTCTTGCAGCTTATCACTTCCTTTGCCTACATTTAGCTCGGTGAAGCCCACAAATTCCCCCTCGCCAGTTGTAAACAATCTTCCGTCTCTCTCCGCCATGATGCAACCATATGGAAACTTTCTTTTTCACTTTGTCTTGTATTTTTAGGGCCGAAACTTGTGTTTTTTTAAACTAATATCCGACGGGACCACCACTCATGCATTCAACCACAAAATCACAATAGGCTATCTCCTTTTCGCTGCTAGTTCTGTGATTATTTCCCCTCGATCCAGGAGCAGCTCCGTCTCTCTCCCTCTGCGACCTGTGTATTTACCTAATTGTATTTACCTAATTGTGATATACAGGAAATGAGCTACGCTCGTGGGGTCCCGTCTCTGTTCCTCAATAAGTCAAATTTAGCTTTAAACTCGTTTAAGTTTTTAGACTGGACGATCTCCTTGTCCAGTCTATTCCACAGGTCTATGCATCTATACGGAAAACTATATTTCTTGATGTCCTTCAAGCAGCGCGGCTTCTTCAGTTTCAGTCCATGTCCTCTTGTTGCTCTCTTATCCCATAAAAACAGATCTTCTCTATCAATTGTATCTACTCCCATCATGGTCCTGAACACTGCAATCATGTCACCCCTCTCTCTCCTTTCCTCTAAAGATGGCAAATCCAGCCTTTCTAGCCTCTCACTATATGACAGATCTGCCAAACTGGGGACCATCTTGGTTGCTGTTCTTTGTATTCTCTCAATCTTGTTTATATCTTTCTTTTTGTGTGGGGACCACACTACTGCCGCATATTCTAACCTGGGGCGGATCATGGCCACTATCAGTTTTTTCATCATCTCTTCATTCATGTAATGGAATGCCACTCTTATGTTGGTCAAGAGTTTATATGTCTCTCTAACTATCTTGTTGATGTGTTTTTCAGGTGACAAACTATCCTGGAACAGCACTCCTAAATCTTTCTCTTCTCTCGCTTTTGTGATTGGTTCATTACCCATCATATAGTTCAGTGATGGTCTCTTGGTGCTTTTACCCATTTCCAATATTTTACATTTTTTTGCGTTGAATTTCATTTCCCACATCCGGCTCCAGTCATGTATCCTATCCAGATCCTCCTGCAGCATTTTACAGTCCTCCTCAACCTCTACCTTCCTCAAGATCTTGGCATCATCAGCAAACAGACTTGCATAACTGTTTACTCCATCTACCATATCATTTATGTAAATCAGGAACATTACTGGTGCCAACACCGAGCCCTGTGGGACACCACTTGTTACTTCTCTCCATCCAGACATCCTGTCCTTTATTACTGTCCTCATTTGTCTGTCTCTCAAAAAGTCTTTCATCCATTCCAGGAGGTTACCCTTCAGTCCTCCTATATGCTCTAGTTTCCACATTAGTCTCTTATGGGGTACCTTGTCAAAGGCCTTCTCCAAATCTAAATATACACAATCCACCCAACCGTCTCTCTCCTGCAGCACATCAATCGCTCTTGACTAAAAGCTCAACAAGTTGGAAACACATGACCTTCCACTTCTAAATCCAAACTGACTTTCAGTCAAAATATTCATCTCTTCCAGATATTTTATCCACCTATCTTTCAGAACCTTCTCACACAATTTTGCAACCATGCTGGTTAGGGACACTGGTCTATAGTTCAGGGGTTCTTCCTTGTTTCCTCTCTTATAAATTGGTACCACATTTGCTCTCTTCCATTCCCGAGGCACTTTCCCTTCTTCCAGCGAACACACAATTAAACTGTGAATCTTATCTGCCAGTTGGTCTCTGCATTCCTTCAGTACCCAATTTGAAATTCCATCTGGTCCTGGGGCTTTCCTTACATCTTGAGTTTCCAGTAATTTGTACACTTCCTGTACTTCCACTTTTATATCTTTTATCACTACACTCCTAGTCACTCCTTCCCCCTCCACAAACTCCCCTTCATTAGTAAAAACTGATTGGAAACGTTTGTTCATTATTTCAGCTTGCATTGCCGCATCATTATAGACCTCTCCTTCTACTTTCAGTTTGGTGATTCCTTCCTTTTGCTTCAATTTGCCATTAACAAATCTATAAAACAGTTTGGGTTCATCCTTACATTTGTCGATTATACCTTTTTCAAAGTTCCTTTCTTCCTCTCTACGAATTCTTGTATATTCATTTCTAGTTCTTTTATATTCTTCCTTTGTTCTGTTATTACCTCTCTTTCTCCATTTGCTCCATGCCATGTTCCTCTCTTTTTTTGCTATAATACACCTTCTATTAAACCACTCCTTTTTCCTGTATTCTTTCCCACTTACTCTTGGAACATATTTATCCACTCCTGAATTATAGAGGTCTAGAAAGATATCCCACTTCCTCTGAATCTCTCTTGTTTCTCTGAATTTTCTCCAATCTGCATTTTCAAAAAATTTACTCAATTCTGTAAAGTTTGCTTTCCCAAAGTTGTATCTTCCCTGCCTATGGAGCTCATCTCTTGGCACCACGTTCCCTATTATCATCTGGAACTCAATGACCACATGATCACTTTTTCCCATAGGACACATATATTTCAAGGATTCAATTACGTCAGGTTCTTTGGTTAGCAGTAAATCTAATCTTGCTGGGGTGTCATCACCTCGGAATCTTGTCTCTTCTTTGACCCACTGCGTCATTACATTATTCATCACAATGTTTAACAATATAGTGCCCCACGAATCTTCGCCACCTCCTGAGTCCCATTCCTCCCAGTTCACCTCTTTACAATTAAAATCACCCATTAGAATTATATTGCTGCTTTTCTCAATCACTTTCTGTAGGTAACTAACCATGTCTGACAACATCTCCTGGTATTCATCATCAGTCCATGCTCTTGTCTTAGGTGGAACATATACTACTGCTATATCTCTCTTACAGTTCTCTCCAATTTCTAATTTCATGTTTATCACTTCAGCCCTTCCCTCTCCCATTTCCACAGAATCTATATTTAGGTTATTCTTCACTGCTATCATCACTCCTCCTCCCATTTTATCTTTTCTGTCTCTTCTCCACAATTTGTATTTGCCATTTCCCATATGGATATCAATATTCTCCCTTAACTTGGTCTCTACAAAGCACATAACATCAGGTTCTTGTACCCTCAAGAAATCGTTGATTTCTAACATTGCCGATATTAATCCATCAACATTAGTGTACGCCACTTTTAAACTTTTTTCGTTATTACTTATACCGTCTTTTCTCCTCCTCTCCGTCGGTACCATTTTCTCAATTTCTGGTCCATAACTCTCCAATAAAACACTGTCTTCTCCTTCTCCGTTCTTTGTTCGTTTTTTGCCTTAGCTTCCTTTACTAACTCCTTTATTTTAGCTCTTTCTTCCTCATTTGCATCTCTCCTTAACCAGACATTTTTGAACCCCTCTTTGTCTGCTAATTTCCATGTCCTATTCATGATTTCATTTACTATTGCCTGGGACTTGAACTTCACCTTCAATGGCCTTGCCCCTCCTTCCTCATACTTACCTAACCTAAACACTTCTTCAATCTCTTCTAGGGCTTCATTGTTACCCTCCATGACTACTGATAATATTTCTTTAACTTTATTCAATTCTTCTCTTTCTCTTTCAGGTCTTATCGTGATACGCTTTTCTTTTACCCCTAAAATAATTACACATTTTTTCTTATCTGCTACATCCCTGACTAGAGCTTCTCTACTTTTCAGTACCCTAACCACTTCCTTCTCCACCTTTTCCTTGCTTTGTTGTTCAATAATCTCTTTCAAATTTACATTCCCTTCCTCCTGAATTTTCGTCCACCCCTTTTGTTGCTCCTTGATTTCCTTAATATGTTCGTCTTGCATCCTTGATTTTGAATCATACTCCTCTAATTTACTTTTCATTCTGTCTCTTTCTTCTTCCAACCTCCTGTTTTCCCTCTTGAGGTGTTCTATTTCATTTGTGGCAGATTCGTTGCTCGTTTTTAATTCCGTGACTTCTCTTTCCTGTTCTGCACTGCGTGTGTAAACTTTTTCCAGATCGTTCTTTAAACCTTTGATCTCTCTCTCCTGTTGTAAGGTCCTCTCTTGCAGCTCCCTAATTACTACCCATACCTTCATCAATTCCTGGACATTCTTCTCCGCCGTTTTTTCTACTCCTGCTACTCTTATTTGATACAATTTTGAACTTCCATTTCTCGCATCTTCGTCGGAGAAACCCACAAATTCACTTTCGCCAGACGTAAACAAACCACCGTCGCTTTCCGCCATGATGCAACCATATGGAAACTTTTCTACACTGTATCTTGCTCTCTTTATCCCAGGGCCCGCTTTTTTTTTAAACTAATGTCCGACGGAACCACCACTCACGCACTCATTTCTATAATCACAATAGGCTGGTTTCCTTTCGCCGCTGATGCCACGATTATTTCCCTGCAGTCCAGGAGGACGTCTGTCCACATCGGCGACCTGTGTGTGTGTGTGTGTGTGTTCTTACCTAAGTGTTCTTACGTAATTGTATCTTTACAGGAATGAGTCATGCTCATACTGTCTCGTGTCTTAAACCATTTTTATCATACATATCCTTAAATTTATGAATTTTTTGGCACACACTATTTCATTTGTCAGTGCATTCCACTGATCAATTGCCCTATTTGGGAAGCTAAATTTCCTTACGACTTTATCGCCTCTCTTTTTATGCAGTTTTTTCAGCGTCCTGTTGCTGATGCATCCCCATAGGTTATGTAATCATTTATGTCTATTTTCTTCTTCCCTGATCTGCATTTATATAGCATAATCATGTCTCCTCATTTCCTTCTCTCCTGTAGTGTAGGTAGATTCAGTTTCTCTAGTCTTTCTTCGTAGCTTAGATCCCTTAAGCTTGGTACCCATCTTGCAGCATCCCTTTGAACTTTTTCCATCATATCTATGTGTTTTTTGTGATAAGGACTCCAGACCACTGACACATACTCCAAGGTTGGTCTGATGAATGATGGTATTATCTTTCTTAGAATGTCTTCATTTATGTTGGTGAATGCTTTTCTCATACTGTATTTGCAAGCAGTGTATACATGTTCCATACCTTCTCACTGATGTGATCAGCTGGAGATAATCTGATACTGATAATCAAACCTAGGTCCTTCTCCCTTTCTGATGTGCATAATCCCAATCAGGTCTTTTCCCACTTTTACCAAACTTGATTACATGACACTTGTCCACAGTGAATTCCATTTGCCATGTATTGTTCCATTCATGAAGTTTATTTCAGTCATCTTGTAGCTCTTTAAAAGAGTCTGCATTAGTAATTCTCCTTTGTATTTTTGCATCATCAGCAAAAATATTTAAATAGCTTTCGTTTCCAATGTTGCTATCTTTATCATTAATATACACAAAAAACATAATTGGTGCCAGCACTGAGCCCTGCAGAACTCCGCTAATCAATTCCGTCCATGATGAGTAATTTCTCCTTAGTACTGTTCTCATTTCTCTTTTTTTGAGAAAATCTTGCATCCAACAATACAGTTTGCCTCAGATTCCTCCTTGATGGTACAGTTTCCATAAAGTCTAGCTCAATCGGTAGAGAGTTGGCTTGCAGTCCCGTGGGACCCAGGTTCGAATCCTCGCTGGTGCAGGGAACAGTTTAAGGATTTGAATTTCATTAAATCAGGCTTTACTGATCTACCAGAAGACCAGCCGACATGTCGTAAAAATAACCCCGCTAATACCAATACACCAGTCCTGTATGAGACAGCCCTAGCATGTATTCAATATGGACGGTGGGTGTTAGCGCCGAAGTGGTGACATGTAGAGGTGTATGGTATGTAGGAGGACGGCTGGGCCTTGATAGCAGGCTGTAAAGCCTATGCCCAGAGTCGGACACATAAAAAAAATAAAAAAAAAAGTTTCCATAAAGTCTTTGGTGCAGTACTCTGTCAAATGCTTTCTTGAAATCTAAATAGATATTGTCCACCCAACCTACTCTTTTCTGTATTGCTTCTGTTACTCTACCACAGTACAGTAAAACCTCGATATAACGGACTTCAATAGACTGGAATTCGCTTTTATTGGACTCGAGGAGCTACTGGACTAAACTCCTATATATCGGAGAAAGTCCGATAAAGCCAGAAAGCAGTCCGGACTGCCTGACCACTTCAGCTATGTTCACCAGAATAAGACAAGTAAAAGACATGTTTTTCAGTGCACAGTACAGTATTATTATACCATTTGATTAATGTAGCGAAGGTATAACACAGTACAATACTGCAACGGTGGTGAAAACCACTGATGCAATCCGGACTAATGTCTGATATATCGGAAAAAGTCCGGATTAGCAGGGGTAAGTCCGGATGTCGCTTTTATCGGAATTTCACATTTTTTCGGACTGGCTTGGGCCCCAATTAGTCCGTTATAGTGAGGTCTTACTGTAGCTCAACAGATTAGTAACACGATTTTCCCATTCTGAAACCAAACCAACTTTCTGTTATCATATTGTGTTCTTCTAGATGATTTACCCAAACTTTTCTTATCAGCTTTTCTAGTTCCTTGCTTACAACACTGGTTAGTGATACTGGTCGGTAGTTGAGTGGATTTTGTCTATTCCTTTTCTTGAATAAGGGAACAATGTTTGCTTTCTTCCAAATATCAGGTAGCTTACCTTGTTCCAAGGATTCCTTGAATATTAAAGATAATGGTTTACTTAACTCCTTTGCACATTCATGTAGCACCCAACGTGAAATTTCATCAGAACCATTTGCTTTTCCTTTGTCTAATTTACTTAACTCCTCCTGTAATTCTTTTCCGATATTTGTATATCTGGTAGTATGTGCGGGCATGCATGTTCCATATCATCCCACTCAAAATTATTTTCCTCTGTAAACACTGATTGGAAATTCTTATTAAGTGCTTCACAAATATCTTTCTCTTGTGTATAGTTGATCCTCTCATCCAAAATGGATTGTATTTTATCTTTTACTTTGGTTATAGCTGCAGAATAGCTTTGGCTGATCATTACTTTATTTATGATGTTTTCCTCAAACTGTCTTTGGGCTTCTTTCCTTATTTTTGTATATTCATTTCTTGTCTGTTTATAATTGTTATATGCCCTCTCACTATTGTGTCTTCTGTATCTATTCCACAACAAGTCTCTTTTTCTCTTTTGATTTCTTCTATCTATCTATTGCCAGATGCCTCAATCCCGAACGGGGTGGTCACAAACAAATCGCCTCCATGTCACTCTGTCCCCTGCCATTTCACTACCACGCTCCCAACTCACACCCCCCTCTCTCATATACCTCTCCACTCCATCCCTCCATCTCATCCTCGGCCTCCCCCTCCCTCTCGCCCCCTCCACCTCACTCACATACACTCTCCTCGTCAATCTTTCACTCTCCATCCTCTCCACATGCCCAAACCACCTTAACGTGTTTCTCCTAACGCTTCCCATCACGTCCTCAACCACACCACAATGCTCCTTCACTTCCTCATTTGTTAGTCTGTCTCTCCATGTGACTCCACATGCTCCTCTCAAATAACTCATTTCCACTGCTCTCACTCTTGACTTCTGTCCTTCCAACAGGGTCCAATCTTCACTTCCATATGTCAGAGTTGGTATCACAATACTGTCATGTAACAACTTTTTCACTTCCATGCTCACCTCCCTGTTTCTTATCACTGCTTTCAACGAACCAGCAACCTTCCTTCCCTGCTGCACCATTTCGAGCACTTCACCCTCATTTTTAATACTACTGCCTCTAATTCCTGAAATGGGTCTACATGAAAATAATGAATGCTTTAGTTCAGGTCTGTAACAGCTGGAACATTAATTCAAAATATCAGAGAGAGAATATGGAGAGTATAAGCAATGTCTGTTCGTGGGATGCTAATGTACTTAGAAGGCTAATGATATGGTGTGCCAAATACATCTTACTGTACTTGCCTTAGAAGGCAAAGCAGAATACATGGCTACGTACAGGACAGCCAATTAAAACTTCAGTACAGTCCATTTCAAATCAGAACTACACCCAGTCACAGCTCTCACCTTTCCACACCTGCCCACAGTTCCTCACTCTAACTCCATCACTTGTAACTATAATTTTAATCTGAAATGAACTACAGTGACAGATGATTCAGTTATAGTGAGGGACTATGGATTTTAAAATAATGCAAATACTGTATGGCTTCATCTAAAAGACACAAGGAAGAGTATTATATGATGGTAAAATGTTCAGGGAAAAATACATAAGTCAGTGAAGATATAAGTCCAACAGGGTACCAAGATGAGAAGGAGCAAAGCAGATTAATGGCATGATGAGAGATGTGTATGGTCAGGTTTGAGCAGACATCACAGGCTTCACAGGGTCAACATTCCATAACCCGTCCAGTCCCGATCGGCTTTTCAACCAGCCTACTCCCAGGTCCCGACTTATTTTCAGCTTTTTGTTTTTTGGCTGAAACCTTCGCTTTTGGTGAGAAACATCGAAAATTCATATAGAAATCACGATCCTAAGGTATAAAAATGTTGATACAGGTGATTTCTTACATTCTGTATTAAACCATTTTTTAATTTTATTTTCTGCTTCTTTGTGCTGTGGGATGTATTTTTGGACTCATATTTCATAAAGTTCACAGAATTTTTTTATATGTAACATTTAAATCTTGTCCTCTACGTTCCATTTCCCAATCTATTTCTAAGATGTACTTCTTTAGGTTGTGGTAGTTTCCCTTTTTATAGTTTAAGTTCTTTTTGTATATTGCTATTAACTATGCCATATGCAATCCTGAAGTTGCAATTTAGTACTGCATGGTCGCTTTTGCGGAATGGAGGGTGATACATTAAAATGTCAATGTCGCTTTCTTGCCTGATAAATATAAGTTCTAGTACTGATGGTACATCGTCCTTTTTTTCTGGTGCTTTCCTTTACAAGTTCGTTTTGTTTCGTTTTTACAGGCTCCAACGTGCTTGCATGCGTTAGCCTTGGTCACCTAATGGCGACTCTCCATGCTGCTCGATCTATGGCAGCCTCCCTGTTCAGTCCCTTAACCCTGAGATCACACTTAATGACCTCGTCCCATGTCTTTCTCGGTCTACCCCTCACAAACCCTCCCCCAATATTAACACTTTTCACCTTCTGCACCCAATTATCATCCCCCCCCTCCTCTCCATGTGCCCAAAGCATCTCAGCATATCTCTCCTCATCACAACACCAATACACTCCAGTCCCATCCTACCTCTCAACTCTTCCATCGTACACCCAGCCCCCCCAGGCCTTGCACACAGGGACGCACTGCACATCCACCTAATCAATGTCATTTCTTTATGTCTGAGCCTGCGAATATCCTCTTCCTTTACTGCCCAGGTCCCACTACCATACAGCATCACACTCCTAACAAATGCTGCATACAAAGACCCCTTAGCATATAGGGAGAGTCCTCCCAATGTCAGGATAGGCAACAGCTCCCTGAACTTCTTCCAACCACATCTCACCCTAGTAACCGAGCTAGCTCCAGTCCCACCTCCAACACATAACATGTCTCCCAAATAACAAAACTCTTCCACACACTCAAGAGACTCACCAGCAAGTTCAATCCTTTCACACCTAACAATCTCCACCTGCACTCCTTGACACGCCGCACACATAAAATCAGCATTATCTTGCAGTCTACCTCTAATACCACTACATCTCTTGTGCACCCATTTATCACAAACACTGCACAAGATGGAATTACTTTCCACAACTTTGTGGCAAATTGCACATGGCCACTCTCCCACTTCCTTGACTGTACTGCCACCAACCCTAGATATCATCACTTTTGTTTAATCTGCATTTACCCTTAAGCCCTTGTGCCCCATATCATATCTTCACTTCCTAAATCTTTCCTCCACCTCCTTTCCATTATCTGCAATCATCACCAAATCATCAGCAAACAACATCTCAAACGTGAGTCCATCTCTGAAGTCATGGGAGAGGGCTTCAAGTACCATGATAAACAATAAAGGACTCAAAACTCATCACTCAAATCTCAAATCTCCATTCACTCTTACCTGGGTGTGAGAACCCATATATATGGCCATAACCACCCTAACCAGCCACTCTTCCAACCAAAGCTTTCTCATTGCCCACTTCACCAAAAGGCCTTTTCCAAATCAACAAAAACAAAATACTGTTCCCTTTTCTTTCCAATATATCTTTCCTGAAGCTGTTGAACAATGAATATGGCATCAGTGGTCCCCTTGCCTGGCATAAACTCATACTGCATCTCATCAATATTCACTCTTTCTCTAATCATACCTTCTAGAACTCTCTCCATTACTTTCATTATCTGATCTAAGAGCTTTATATCTCTATAATTTCCTCTTTCCAGGACATCACCTTTCCCTTTGTACACATTTACAGTTACAGTACACTCTTCAGCCAATCATCTGGGACAACACACTCATATATAATCATATCTATCAGGTCAGTGACTAACCTAACCCCAATATCTCCTGAGGCCTTCAACATTTCAGCAGTCAACCCAGACACACATTGCTGTCTTTCCCACCCACATCCTGCCTATTGCCTCACTCACAGTAGCAGCATCAATCAAAGGCAAAGGGAAACACTGGATCTGTTGGCTCCCAGTCAAACTCCTCATTCAGTAACCAACTATAATGCTCTCTCCACGCATCTTTAATATCCCCAGTGTTCACCACTATCCTTCCTTCATCATTCTTCACACACTGCTTACCTACAATATTCCAATTACCCCTCTTCACCTGATTTGCCACCCTAAATATCATATTTTTCCTTTCCCCATGATTTAGGTTATCAAGTGACTCAGACATCACCATGTATACCTCTCTTCTAGCCCTATGCTTGGTAGCCAAGTATTCCTCCCTGTTACCACCATTCGTCCACTCTCGGAAAAACCTTCTTTTTCCTTAACTGCACCCTCATCCCACCACCAAGTTACTTTATGTCTTGGTGGGCCTCTTGTCCAACCGCATATTGCATCAGTAACTCTCAAGAGGTTGATCTTAAGGGTCTGTACTGTTCATCAATGCCTCTGTCTATGGCCCCCTGTTCAGCCATCACTCTCCTCATCTCTTTATAAAAGGTATCCCTTACTGCTTGGTTTTCCAGCTTCCATATTTTCCGCCTAGGTACATATGTCCTCCTTTTCATCACTCGTTCTTTAAGCACCATGTCACAAATCAACAGTTTGTGCTGCTGCACACACTCCTCGCCTCCTATAACTTTAACATCCCTCACTAACCTCCAATCAATCCTCCTGACCAGAAAATAATCTATCTGACTGCTATTTCCTCCAAACACATACATAATCAACCTACTCACAATCATGTTCACTGCCTCCCCAAACACAAGTATTCTTTCTCCTTCCTCATTTCTCATACCATATGTAGATCCCCTATGGACTCCTTCATAACCCTGAGCTGCTTCACCCACATGACCATTTAAATCTCATCCCAAAATCACCATCTCATCATCCCCCATTCCACCTACTGCACGTATTAAATCATCCCAAAATCTATCCTCTACCTCATCCTACCCTGCCTGTGGAGCATATGCCGATATAACTGCAATCATTATTCCACCGAACAAAATTTTCACTACCAATATTCTATCGTTTACTCTCATAACATTCATAATATATTCCACCCATTTCTCCACAACCAACACACCCACACCCCCATATCCATCAGTCCCCCCTTGCCAAAACAACTTATAGTAGCAATCCTTCCCAACAATCTTTCTTGCTGATCCACCCCTGTACCAGACTTCCTGCAAACATGCCACATCCACCCACCTCCTACTGAATGCCTCAGAGACTTCCCCCGCTCTTCCCTTCAAACTTCCCACATTCCATGAACCCACTCTAATCCCCCTGGGTGATTTAATGTTTTCAGGCTTGCTTTGATGCTTATAATTGTATTTAGTCATAGTCAGTAGAGATAAAGAGGAAGTAAACATTCCACAAGCCCCACCCACTACACAGTCCCAGGTCCAGGCAATGGATCTGGGACCCCTAGCCCACCAGCTTATCAGTGGCTGTGGTAGTGGCCTTGGGGCACCCTGCCAGGACAGCTGCAGGGACACCCTTCAAGTGCGCCTTGGCATTGCAACTGCCTCACCATTATACACCCACTGATAGGGCAGGCTCCTGGGGCGCTACCCCCAGGTTCGGGCCCCTCTCCATTGGGCGGAAGTGGCAGCCCAGCATTAGGAAAAACTCCTGCACTAGATCTAGGAGCGTTGGGTCCTAACAGTTTTCCTGGCTTATTATATCAGGAGTATTCCAATTTATATTTGTATTAAAATCTCCAGTTTGTATAATTCTTTCCAATTTCTCTTCCATTCTATGTAGTAATGCTCTTAAACTCAGAACTGTACTCTCTGCCAGATCCTCATATTTGCCTCTTTCCCATGTGTTTGATCTGGGTGGCATGTATAAATCTGCCACAATTACCTTCCCTTCAGATGTATTAATCTCTACTACAAGCACTTCTACTTGCGAAGGTGTAACTAGTTCTATTTCTTTGGCTTTTAAATTTTTTATTCTTAATATCATAATTCCTCCTCCTTTTTTCAAGTTCCTAACTCTTCTTCATATATTGTATTCCTCTAGGTTTAGGATGTCATTTGATATCCTTGGTATTAATTTTGTTTCAGTTGGCAAATATGTGGTTCATTTTCTCTGATGTAATCATTCATCTCTAATAATTTAGATACCATTCCATCTACATTTGAGTATATCAACTTAATCATCTTGTTTACATACTTGTAATGACTTGGGTCTACTACTTTCCTCCTTTTTATTTCCTCCTGGTTATGTAGCACTTTTGAACCTGTAATCCAATTACTTTGTAAAAAAATTTATTTTTCTCCTCCTCTGATCTTCCCTCATTCTTTGTTTTTGCTTCTTCCCTCTTCTCATTAGTAATTCCATTTCCTCTTGAGTTAGGCATCTTTTTATCCACACATTTTTGAACTCCTCTTTTTCCATAAGTTTCTTTGCATTTTTTAGTACCTCCTCCACAGTGTTTACACTCTGGAAGGTTACTTTTAGGGGCCTTAATTTATTTCTCTCATAATTCCCCAGCCTTTTGTGCTCCACTGTGTCTTTATTGCAGATTTCCTCTGATACTTCCTTCAATATGCTCATTACATTTGCCATCTCTTTTTTTGTCTCTCGAGATTTTGTTTTTTATTTCTTTCTCCTCTATACCAGTGATTACTATAGATTTGTTGATATCTGCTGAATCTCTGACCAATTTGGGATTGTTTTGGATTATTCTTTTCACTTCCTTTTAATGCATTTTTCTTCAACTCTTGTTTCTAAGTCTTTCTTTACTTTCACCATTTCAGCATACGTGATTTCCACATCATTTTTGTAACACTGCATCGCTTCATTCACCTGGGTTATCTTCTCCTCAATATCAATGCTCTGATCTATCAGACTGCTTACTTGCCTAACTGTCTCAGTATCATTTTTGAACTCCTCCATGATACTCTTGTGGCTGACAACTGTACTTGCCATTTCACTAACTTTCCTTCTAAGTGAACTAACTTCTACTGTCAGCTCATCTATTGTTGTGTCTTTCTTGTTTATTTCCTTTACTAATTTTTCTATTTCCTCCTTCTGCATGTGCAATTGTTTCTTAATTTCATCCATTTCACTCTGAAATGCCATCTCCAATCTGTTTACCCATTCCATCAGCTTATTGTACATCTCCATTCCAACCAGTTCCTGGTAGAAATCATCATCCTGCTTTCTACTTTTATCTCTTTTCATAGCTCCTTCCAAACTTGCTTTACTAAAGTAGGTGGACATCATGTGGTACTAAAGGCATAGATACTAACATTCCACGGCGGGCAGACAAAACACAATCAGCTGATTGGGCACATTTCTGCACTACTTTGTTTACTTTGATATCTGAACAACAGTCTTACTTAAAACATTTAACCTGGTACAGAGCTTGACTTCTATAAAGATACTAATTTAGGTATGGCCTGTTGCTAGCCAGGCTTGGCCAGGCGCGGAGAGATGCAACATACGTCCTCCCTGCTCGGTGTCTCAAGTGTGTGTGTGTGTTCTTACCTAATTGTTCTTACTTAACTGTATCTTTGCAGGAATGAGTCAAGCTCGTATTGTCCCGTGTCTTAAACCATTTTTAGCATACATCTCCTTAAATTTATGAATTGTTTTGACACACACTATTTCATTTGGTAGTGCATTTCACTGATCGACTGCCCTATTTGGAAACTAAATTTCCTTACGTCTTTATCACCTCTCTTTTTAGGCAGTTTTTTGCAGTGTCCTCCTGCTGATACTTCCCCATAGGTTATATATTCATTTATGTCTATTTTCTCTTTCCCTGATATGCATTTATATAGCACAATCATGTCTCCTCTTTTCTTCTCTCCTGTATGTTGGCAGATTCAATTTTTCTAATCTTTCTTCACAGCTTAGATCCCTTAAGCTTGGTACCCATTTTGTAGCAGCCCTTTGAACTTTTTCAATCTTATCTATGTGTTTCTTAAGATGAGGATTCCAGAATACTGATGCATACTCCAGAGTTGGTCTGATGAAAGATGTTATTATTTTCCTCAGCATGTCTTCGTTAATGTATGTGAATGCTATTCTCATATTTGCAAGCAGTGTACACATGTTCCATACCTTTTCATTTATGTGGTCTGCCAGAGTTAGTCTGTTACTGATAATCACACCTAAGACCTTCTCTCGTTCTGATGTGTGTAGGATTCTACTTCTGGTCTTTTCACACTTTTACCAAACTTGATTACATGACACTTGTCCACACTGAATTCCATTTGCCATGTATTACTCCATTCATGAAGTTTATTTAATTCTTCTTGTAGCTCTTTCCAAGAGTCTGCTAGTAATTCTCCTTTGTATTTTTGCATCACCAGCAAACATATTCAGATAGCTTTCATTTCCAATATTATTATCTATGTCATTTATATACACAAAAAACATAATTGGTGCCAGCACTGAGCCCTGTGGAACTCCGCTAGTCACTTCTCTCCATGATCAGTAAGTTCCCCTTAGTACCATAAAACATCCTAACTTCGGACACTTTTAATGTGTTTTAATGAATAACTGTGTAAAATGGTGCAATTTTATCCCTGTTGGTGTCATGTGGTAGCCAGGGACAGTACCTACTATCTATCTATCTATTGCCAGATGCCTCGATCCCGCACGGGGTGGCCACAAACAAATCGCCTCCATGTTGCTCTGTCCCCCGCCATTTCACTACCTCGCTCCCAACTCACACCTCCCTCTCTCATGTACCTCTCCACTCCATCTCATCCTCGGCCTCCCCCTCCCTCTTGCTGCCTCCACCTCACTCATATACACTCTCCTCGTCAGTCTTTCACTCTCCATCCTCTCCACATGCCCAAACCACCTTAACGTGTTTCTCCTAACGCATCCTATCACATCCACAACCACACCACAACGCTCCTTCACTTCCTCATTTGTTAGTCTGTCTCTCCATGTGACTCCACATGCTCCTATCAAATAACTCATTTCCACTGCTCTCACTCTTGACTTTTGTTCTTCCAACAGGGTCCAACCTTCACTTCCATACGTCAGAGTTGGTATCACAACACTGTCATGTAACAACTTTTTCAGAAACTTCCATGCTCACCTCCCTGTCTCTTATCACTGATTTCAACGAACCAGCAACCTTCCTTCCCTGCTGCACCCTTTCAATCACTTCACCCTCCAGACTTCCATCCTTACTCATCACACTACCCAAGTACTTAAATGCACTCACATTCTCCATATCCTCCCCATCCAATCTCACTGTACACTCACTGGCTTCACTTCTCTTGAAGGACATCACTTTACTCTTCCCTACATTCACCTTTAGATTCCGTTTCTTACACACTCTCCCGAACTCATCTACCAAGCCTTGCAGCTCCCCTTCGTCTTCGCTCAACAACACAGTATCATCTGCAAACAACAGTAGAGGGAGTTTCCAAACACTGCCCTCTCTTACTAGGGCCACTCCAACATCCACTGCCCAACCTTGTATCTCTTTTATAACCCCATCCATGTACAGACTGAACAACCATGGAGACATGACACATCCTTGTTTCAATCCAGCCTACAAATGGAAAGATTCACTCAGTTTGCCATCCACATGCACTGCAGCCTTAGCACCCTCATATATACTCTTCACTGCCTTCAGCAACTTCCCATCCACTCCATATATTCTTAATACATTCCACAATCCTTGTCTAACAGTACCTACTGAATCCATTAAAAAAGAAAAAAAAAAAAAAAGCTACGCTAAACTCGTTTTTTTTTTTTGTCCGAAGTTAGGAACAAATTTCCTAACTTCGGACAGCTCTTCCCAACTTCAGACGTGCAGGTGTTTGCCCTTCAAACATGAGAATGATTAATAGCACCTGTCTCTGGACACACTGGCCAAACTTTAGACACTTTAGAAGTTTTTAAAAAATGTAAAAAAAAAATATTGGGTACTTGTGGCCCAAGTTATACATATATAAAGAGAAACATCCAATTTTTTTTTTTTTCGGAGCTCATAATTTGAGATCACATTGAGATGCATCATATCACATTGTAGTGAGGCATTGTGGCCACAAATATAACTAAGAACTCTTCAGAAACTTTTTCAGACAAAAAAATTATATAAAAATGCATTGCATATATTCCAAACTGTAAGGGGAACTGATCTCTTTTTCCTAACAAAACTTCACTTAATTATCAAGTAGCTACCTCACTGACTCAACAAATGCATACTCAAATAACAATCTTATGTTAACACTTTGGACAGGCTCTAATGACACCCACACACCCACTAACATGCACACAAATCAACAGACACAAGCACACACAGGCACATGTTATGAAGGCCAGTATAAATTACTGTAACTAAATAAACAGTATCATTTTTTTCTTCAAAATAAAACTCATTACTGGTTAAGGCACCATACTGTAGCACCATACTGGCAATAACTTTGGTACTGGTAGCACTGACTATCTTCTTACAGATCTATATCAAATATTATCATCATAACCTAGGCCAAAGGCTCACATCTACATCAAAAATCATCCTTTTCTTGCAATCAAGTGTTGGTTCTGGTAACACCTTCAGTATGTCCTCTTTGTCTATGTCACTGATGTCATCAACCATTGGGTATACAAATGTGTGAGGTGTACCCTAAACATGTTTGAGAAACCAGACATGTATTTCTGGTTTTACCCTAACAATGGTAGCAATATAATGCCTGTATCTGTCTTTCCTATCAAATGGAACCCTCACAACTACCCCATTTTAGGAATTTGTCTGTCCGATGTTAGGAATTTTTTCTGAAAAATAGAGATATTCATTAAAACAGTCACAGCAAGATTATGCATGTATATATTTTAAAATAGTTTACTGCCCAGTACTTACAACACTTTTCCACATATAGTACTAATCACGTTCTTACAATTGAAAATGTTTGTTCTGTGTTAACAAAGTTTTGCAGGGTTAAAAAATATCGATTTTTTCCCCATCATTTTCGTTTTCGTTTTTGAAGGCTCCAACATGCTTGCATGCGTCGGCCTTGGTCACCTAATGGTGGCTCTCCATGCTGCTCGATCCCTGGCAGCCTCCCGGTTCAGTCCCTTAACCCTTAAGTCACACTTAATGACCTCATCCCATGTCTTTCTCGGTCTACCCCTCCCCCAGTATTAACACCTCTCACCCTCTGTACCCAATTATCATCCCCCATCCTCTCCACATGTCCAAACCACCTCAGCCTACATCTCCTCATCACAACACCAATACATTCCAGTCCCATCCTACCTCTCAACTCTTCTATCGTAAACCCAGCCAACCCAGGCCTTGCATGCAGGGACGCACTGGACATCCACCTAATCATTGCCATTTCTGTACGTTTAAACCTGCGAATATCCTCTTCCTTTACTGCCCAAGTCTCACTACCAAACAGCATCACACTCCTAACACATGCTGCATACAAAGACCCCTTAGCACGTAAGGAGAGTCCTCTCAATGTCAGGAGAGGCAACAGCTCCCTGAACTTCTTCCAACCGCTTCTCACCCTAGCAACAGAGCTAATTCCAGCCCCACCTCCGGCACATAACATGTCCCCCAAATAACGAAACTCCTCCACACACTCAAGAGACTCACCTGCAAGTTCAACCCTCTCATGCCTAACAATCTCCACCTGCTCTCCCCAACATGCCGCACACATGAAATCAGCATCATCTCGCAGTCTACCTCTAATACCACTACATCTCTTGTGCACCCACTTATCACAAACACTACACAAGATGGAATTACTTCCCACACCCTTGTGGCAAACTGCACATGGCCACTCTCCCCCTCATAAATTTTTTCACCCATACATATTCAAGCTAGTTTAATAGGACTTACACATAATAATCTTTGAGGATTGCCCTACCTACCCATATCATTATTATTTGCAAATATTGCACTCTCTTCCAATAAACTTGAATTACTACATTCTCTCGCAAAATGTCCGAAGTTTGGGTGATGTCTGAAGTTAGGGTGTTTTACAGTACTGTTCTCATTTCCCTTTTTCTGAGAAAATCTTGCATCCAACAGTACAGTTTGCCTTGGATTCCTCCTTGATGGTACAGTCTCCATAAAAGTCTTTGGTGCGGTACTCTGTTAAATGCTTTCTTGAAATCTAGACAGATACTGTCCACCCATCCTTCTCTTTTCTGTAATGTTTCTGCAACTCTGTCATAGTAGCTTAATAAATTAGTAACACATGATTATCCCTTTCTGAAACCAAATTGCCTTTCTGTTATCATATTGCGTTCTTCTAGATGGTTTACCCAAACTTTTCTTATTAGCTTTTCCAGTACAGTATCTTACTTACAACAACACTGGTTGTGACACTGGTTGGTAGTTGAGTGCTTTTGTCGATTCCCTTTCTTAAATAAGGGGACAATGTTTACTTTCTTCCAAATATCTGATAGTTTATCGTGACCCAAGGATTCCTTGAATATTAACGATAATGGTCTACTTATCTCCTTTTCACATTTATGTAGCACCCAACATGAAATTTCATCTGGACCATTTGTTTTTCCTTTGTCTAGTTTACATAACTCTTCCTGCATTTCTTTTTCTGATATTTGTATATCTGGTAATGTCTGGGCATGCATGTTCCATTACATCCCTCTCAAAATTATTTTCTTCTGCAAAAACTGATTGGAAATTCTTATTTAGTACTTCACAAATATCTTTCTCTTGTGTATATAAGATCCCTTCATCCATAATGGATTGTACTTTATCTTTTACTTTGGTTTTTCCGCGGAAGTAGCTGTAAAATAGCTTCGGTTGACCAATACTTTTGTTTACGATGTCCTCCTCGAACTGCTTTTGGGCTTCTCTCCTTATTCTTGTGTGTTCATTTCTTGCCTGTTTATAGTTGTTTTATGCCCTCTCACTACTGTGTCTTCTGTATCTATTCCACAACAAATCTTTTTTCTTTTGATTTTTTACATTTGTTATTAAACTAGTTGTTTATTTTGATTTCTGTTTCTTTGTGCTGAAGGATGTAATTTTTGAGTCCTATTTCATAAAGTTCACAGAATTTTCTATATATAACATTTAAATCTTGTCCTCTAAGCTCTTTTTCTCAATTTATTTCTAAGAACTTCTTTAGGTCATGATAATTGCCCTTTGTAACTTACATTACTGTTAACTGTGTCATATGCAATCCTTAAGTTGCAATTTAATACTGCATGGTTGCTTTTGCTGAATGGAGGATGATACATAATACTGTCAATAACATTTTCTTGCTTGGTAAATATAAGAGCCAGTACTGTAGCACGGGCCGAACAGGGTAGTACTCCCGAGGGGAATACTGGTGATAGGAAGAGCTGGAGCTCCTGTTTCACTAGTTACCTAACCATCCCCCTTTGCTGACCTTTTCAGTGTGACAGTAACATGGAGAGTAGACCAGCATACTCTCCCAAACATTTCCTCTAACTATCTTATGCACTACACCACATGCGCTTTACATATTACACAACGTATCCCACTACGTTACAGGGGTTGATGCCAGCAAGGGCATGTGGCCAGAAAACTTTGATCCCGCTACCTAGTGGAGGACTTTAGGGGGAGACTTGACTGGGGTTCCGCCGGCATAGATCATGGGTTCGGAGCGAGATGGAGCTCGAACCTGTGCTAGAGGGTACAGGGCATTGCGGTTCCCAGGCTGCCGCTTCCGCTCAATAGAGAGGGGCCAGAACCTGCGAGCAGCGCCCCAGGAGGCTGCCCTATCATTGGGTGTATAATGGCAGGGCAGTTGCAGTGCCAAGCCGTGCTTGGAGGGTGTCCCTGCAGCTGTCCTGGCAGGGTGCCCCGAGGCCAGTACCACAGCCACTGGTAAGCTGGTGGGCTAGGGGTCCCAGATCCATTGCCTGGACCTGGGTCTGTGCAATGGGTTGGGCCTTTGGAAGGTTTTTCTTTTTTTTTTTTTTTTTTTATGCATGGAAGAAGGAACCAAGGGCCACGGGCCTGCATACTGTTCCTTCCAAGAAAAAGCAAAAACAGTACAAAAGAGAGCCAAATTCAAGATCCGTTCAATTCGAGATGCCTGGACACACTGTGTTTGAAAGACTGGAGATCATAGGAAGTAGGAAATACAGACAGAGGAAGAAAGTTCCAGAGTTGACCAGTTGCATAAATAAAAGACTGGGAGTAACGGTTAACTCTTGCATTAGAGAGTTGGACAGAAAAGGGATGAGAGTTTGTTGCTAGAGGGGTACTACGTGCCCGTCGTAGAGGTGGAGGGATGCAAGCAGACAGTTCAGAGGAACAGTGACCATTGAAGTAGCGATAGAAGAGAGATAAAGATGCAACAGTGCGGCGAAGAAACAATGGTTGAAGGGAATCAGTAAGAGGAGGAGAGTTAATGAGACGAAAAGCCTTTGACTCCACCCTATTGAGAAGAGATGCATGTGGGGAGCCTCCCCACACATGAGAGTTGTACTCCATACAAGGGCGAATAAAACCCGCGTACAAGGTCAACAACTGTGCAGGGGTAAAGAAAGTACAGAATCGGTTTAGCACACCTAATCTCTTGGAAGCAGATTTTACAAGAGATGTAATATGTTCTTTCCAAGACAAATCCTGAGAGAATGAAACCCCAAGCATGTTCAAGGAAGATGCAGGACATAACTGTTCATTATTAAACATTAGTGGGTAATCCTGGGGAAGATTTTGTCGGGTTGATATGTGTAAGAACTGAGTTTTTGATGCATTGAAAATAACAAGATTATTTTTACCCCAATCAGAGATACGAGCCAAATCAGACATTAGGTGTGCCATAGCCTCATCCCTTTTTTGTTGAAGTAACTGCTGAGATGGACGTTGCGGGAACCGAATGGAAAGGTGAAGGGTGGAATCATCAGCATATGAGTGGATAGGGTTAGATGTACAGCTTAGAAGGTCATTGATGAATAAAAGGAAGAGAGTAGGTGATAGGACAGAACCCTGAGGAACACCACTGTTGATAGGTCTAGGAGAGGAACGATGGCCGTCTACAACAGCGGCTATAGAACGACCAGAAAGGAAGCTAGAGATGAAGGCACAGATAGAAGGATAGAAACCGTAGGAGGGCAGTTTGGAAATTAAAGATTTATGCCAGACTCGATCGAAAGCCTTTGAGATGTCAAGTGCAATG